>JAJHUR010086597.1:0-25949 GCA_027495735.1 Lutjanus campechanus
CCCTGCTGCTGTTGTCAGTTGTCATTTCAGTGTGGAATCGTTGGGACCCTCCTCTCCCCCATTCACCTCCAGTTCTTTATAATCAGGGCCCAGGTTGAGCTCATCAGAGGTCCACTCCTCATCACATCCTGATCTTCAGCCGTCCCTTCACCACCACCAGTGTCTAGACTCCACTAGGGGGGGATTCCTACATAAATTGCGGCTTCACTACCCTCTCATACATGAAGACGTCACAATGGGGTCTGATCACCAAAGACTTTCCACATTTCTCATCCAGATTGTGGACGTGTCAATTAAATATATTTAATACACTCAGAGTGAAATATAATTAATATAATTGCTTATGTTAGCTTGACTGAACAACAGCTGGTTTGGTTCAGTGAGTTTTACGAAAACTTAAACAACATAATTTTACCAATTCAGGTGGACCATTTTCTATCTGACATGATGCATTATTTGATCACAAAATATAATTGTGCCTCGCATTCGAATTAACTTTATTTCTAAGTCACCCAGATAAAATGGCAGCTCAAAGAAAGGCCACTTTTAACCACTACAGTATTCACTTGGAAGCATAACCACACAATAAAACTGTAAAAAATTCTCTGCCTTTAGCTGTTGCTCCTTGTTAATTACTGTCCTATAATAGGTTAAATTAAGCTGGTTCAGCCCTCTTTCAATTGAAAAAGACCTACTTATAAAAATGCTGGTGTCTTTCTTAAATTCTAGTCAATATGTTACAAAAGACGAGCATAATGTTTGCTTTTAATTTGGTGGTGCAGGTGTTAATATGGGTTTTTGTATTCCATCGCCCTGACCTCAAAAGTTAAGTGAGTTCCTAGGCGGTGCCCTGTGGCTGTCCTTTCCTCAAAAAGTTACACTCAGTATAATATGGAGAGGGAGAATTTCACCTTTTTGGATTTAATGAAGTATAATCTGAACAAAAAACAGGCTGATAAAAAACCAAAGGTCTGACCTATTGCCTGAATACACCACAACGCGCACTGCGTGATAGCAGTGGTTCACGTAACAGGCAGCCTCATAAAGACATTTATGAGAGCAAAAGAAAGTTAGAGCGCTTTGATTACTAAATAACTACTAATCTTCAGAGCAATCTCGCTGCCTCTGATTGAAGGTCATCATGTGCAGTGTTGAGTAAGACAACAACGCTGCTCGATGCACCAGCAAGTGATGTAATTTAGTGAGACGAGCCAAAGGTTGTCATGTGATATAAGAGCATTTCACAATGAAAATGTAAAAAGGTCTTTTAGTGTGAAAGCTCAGGCTGTAAAGACAAACACTGAACACACAGAATATTAGGGTACATGGAGGGAAGGAAAGTATTGTTGCTGTTAAATGTTTGGTCTTGTATGAACAATATGTGAGTCACGGTAAAACATTTCAAAAGATAAGCTTCGGCTTTCATCTTCCTATAAATCATTGAGATTAAAGATAAACGTTTGCTTTGCAGGAAAATTTGTCATGCGCCATATGGCATTCAGCTCTGATTCATAACAGAACACCATGACGTGCAAAACATCATTAGTGTATAAAGTCACGGTTATGGTATATGCATCACATCTTTGTGCTTTTTGTGTCCTTGTAAGCCCTATTTATCACAAAGTGCCATATTCTATATAGCATCAAAGCTAATAATGGTTGAATGTCTTTTGGTATTCAACAGGAAGTGTGTGAGGTGTGTGGGCACGCACACAGCTCTGAGGGGTAGCTGATCGATGCAGTGTCACCCGGGGCTCTCCAAGTGGCCTGGATTGACACGAACGTAATTACTTGTTGCTGTGGGAAACTAACGTATCATGGGAAGGTGTTACATATCATCATATGGAAATAACGCATGATAATGAGATTATGCGGCTCACAGACCAGCATACAGAATTTCTGACATAATTTGTCATATGAGCCACATAGAGTCAATGCTAATTTACTGACAAGTGCCAATTCTCGATTCTATGATGTGAGAAGACTGTAAGTGAGAAGCAAGAGGTGACACACTGAATCAAATAATCGTCAGCTTAGCTTGTCTTATGATATTTACGGGCACCTTCTTTTGCCTCCAGAATTACATCCATCCAATCTACTGTGAGTACAGCTCACACTATCGTTTGAATAGTATTCACCAAAACAATTTCCTGCTACAATAAATATTCAGCTAAAGTATTTCCTCCTCCCGCTTTACAGTGATAATGGGTACAATGATAGATAAAAATCTGACAATTGTCACTAAAATAATATAACTACACTAAAAGAATAAAGCAATAGTAAGATAAAATAATTATGTGTACATTAATGAGCGAATTAAAGCAGACATTTAAGAGTAACAGTTACTTTTATAATGCAGTACATGGTAAGTAATTCAATTACATTTTGAGAGAAGAAACTAACTAGAAGTAACTCTATCAACTCTAACTTGCCCAACACTGAACATAATGCAAGTTGTTTTTATTTGTGAGCTTTATAGGCAACATTCTGTATAGGTTATTATTTTTTATTAATTCAGGTTTACCATTTTATTCATAGTTAAAATAATATAATATAAAATTATTAAAAATATCAGTGAAAGTTCACTGTTTAGTGCTCTGATATCACTTTGGACAATAAAGTTTATTGTTAAGCTGAAAAATATCCTGCTGTTATGTGTTTTTATGTATTAATTCTATATTCTGTATATATTTATTACCTATCAAGAATATCAGCCGATATAGGTTTTTAATCATATCAGCATCTACCCCAGAAATCCAGTGTGGGGCGAGCGCAAATAAAGATACTGTACCTGAATTCATTTAATGTTCTTTTGTTGAAATAAAACAGTGAGCATAGTCTGCTGTCTATTTCCTTTCCTGTCCACATGATTCCTATCAAAACCCCCACCTCTCCACTCCATCCAACACAAATACACACAGAAATATATATATATATATAGTGAGCACTCACAGGACTTTTTTGTTCTCCTTCCTGCGCACAATAAGGCCAAAGGGTTTGTTTGTCACCTCCAGTGTGTTGCTGATGGGGCTGGATGGGTCACTGTTGAGGCTGCTGATGTGCTCATGGGGGACCTCGAACCTCTGCCTGTGGGCATCAGAGATCTGAGGAGAGGAAACAAGCGCACAGGCAGAGTGAGTGTGGCCTCATATCTCACGGTCATGTTCGTACTTTGTTGTGTATATCGCTGTTTTTGTCCTCTTTTGTTCCATACAGCATTCGTGTTAAACATGCTTTGATAAAAACTGCTTTTGAAATTAATTTGACTGGACTAGATTTATCTCACCATTTCCTCTGTTGCTGTCAAAGTGTGTGTCTGTCTGTGTGTGTGTGTGTGTGTGTGTTCAGATGCGACTGTGAATTTGTGTGTGAGCAAAAGAAGGTGTTTAACAGAGAGAGAAAGGAGGGAGAGATGATGTCTGACAGTGTGTACCTTAAATCTGAGTCGATTTTTTGTTTGCATTTCTGCGTGAAATGACAGCTCTTGTACATCAGCTCCGAATAAAGAAGGAGAGGACATTCTCTTCAGTTTGGCTTTCATTTCTGTAAAATTAAAAATGACAATAGAAGGGCAAAGGTTAGAATACAGTAAAATATGTATTTAAAGAAACACATTGCATTTAACTATGTAACCCACAAATAAGGATGAAATGACACAAAATAGTACCACTATTGACTATAGTGGTGTCGTTACAGTTATTCTAGTTTAGTCAAAACACAAAGCAGTCGGCAAAGGTGGTGATTGTGTTAGTTTGTTGTCTCTTTTACACACTCCATTTGCTAAAATTGTACAGAACTGACTTAAACTGACTTAAATCAGTTCTGTAGTTTTAGGCATATCCTAAGCGTTGTGGTTTAAATGAATAATATGACATTTTGGGAAGTGTTAGATGAGAAGATGGATAGCATTCTCATGTCTGTATGGTAAATATGAAGCCTACACTAGCAGTGGGCTAGATTAGCTCAGCGCAAAGCTTGGAAATAGAAAATCTGCTATCTTTCAAAATGTAATAAAAAAGCTTATTAATTAACATATTATATATTATTTGTTTAATCTGTACAAATACCCAAGTGTAAAAACAGCATATTGTGGTTAGTTGTGGGGTCATGTGCTGGACTAATTCTCTGTTGGGTGCAGTAACAACCTATATGACTGCTAACGCTATCAGACTGAATCACAATGCAGACTGTGGTGCCTCATTTCGGTGCCAGATACCGGAGCTGTTGATTGAAATAGTTGCCCACCTGTGCGGATATTAAAGATGCATCACACAACCGTTAGTTAACATTAAGGCAACACTGTCTCTAATGCTCTGGTACAGTAGCAGGTAAACGAGTATCTACTATAAACATGGTTAAAATCCTGAGCTAAATGTCTAAAGTGTGGCTGTATTTCACTTGAAAGGATTGCAAAGGGAGAGGAAAGGGAAGCGCGAAAGCATCTGGTGTCACATGGGATACACTTGAAAGCCGAGGGATGCACCGTGCTCGGCTGCTTGTGTGACCCCATGCCAAGCACATCTGATGGCAGTGTGGGCGTCCCTGCCCCGAGAGATGGGGTGCATAGATATAAAACACTAGATGTGATGTGTCATAATGACTTGCCAATTATATCTATGATGGGGAAAGCACTGATGATGATGACAGCAGCCTTTCCTCAGGTTAGAAAATAAGATCATATTTCTGTAAAAGAACTGCTGAAGTCTGAAGCTGTAGCTTGTAAAATACCAAGAATACCAATTCAAAGCTGTTATTTAGCATCTAGTTATTGTAGTTGGGTTAAGTTTCATTTATCATGTGAATCTGAGATTTAATTTAGTTAATATATTGTTCAATTTCATGTCCAAAGTTGCCCGAGCAATGGAAAAAAAAAAACTCTTTAATGTCGTTTACGATCATTTTGTGCTTCTTTTTCTAAAAAAAAAGTCTCAGTTCAGGCAGTCTGTACCAGTGGTGATGACAAGACTCCCTAAATGTCAAACTATTCCTTTAATACTTAAGTACACATCTCTGACACAATTGACCAGTGTTCTGCATTAATATTTAAAAGGCCTTAAACGTTAGCAGTCTGTTTTAATGATCACAATGTGCCCCACTGATATCCAAGCTCAAGAGAGTAATTGTTGGATGAGCTGTGCGCCAGCTGCATCAGTTATTCAGGAAAAATAAGTGCATTTAAAAAAAAAATAATAAAAATCTGTTTAATCATAACACGACAAATATCTACTCCCTTCAATGGTGAGCGAGCTGCAGCCATAAAAACAAACTGCAACAGTCGTCAGTTTGAGCACTCGAGTTAAAATGCATCAGGTGAGCTGGGATGGAAATCCATTCCAACACAGATGTATTCCCAGGTTAATCATTTACCACTGTGATCAAAGGGTGCAGTATGCTCACAGAGCTTACAGAGTCCTCAGTTGCCTCTGAGGTAAATGTGGGTAATTTGCATAGTAGCCTTGAGCGATGTCATGGCAGAATGCATGTAAAAACATTTGAGGACAGTTAAACTTATATAAGAAGTGCTTTCATTTTTATGTATTGGTTAAAGTCCCTGTCGAATAACATCAAGCCTTTCTCAGGCAGACCAAAAGAAATGATTGTTTTTGATAATGTTCCTCTCAGTCTAAGCATTTGCCATTTTTCAATTTAACCACCTTTGTCACAAAAAACAAGCCCATAATAGTTTTTCTTTTTTTTTTTTTTCTTTTCAAAGAAAATGTCCTTATACAATTTGAACAATGCGAATGAAAGCGTTTTAGCTGAGACTTTAAACGTCCAATGGTTCTTCTTTGTGAATAACTGAGTTCACAGAAGGCAGTGAAACCAAGCAGAAAATGGAAAAACCTGCATGCTGCAAAGTCAATCATGTTTTCTGATATGCCATCCATGTCATATTTCACAGAAAACCATGCCTTAGGCAAAGTAAGTGAAAAAGGAAAAGACAGACAGATTGAAGGAACGTGGAGCAGCTAGAATTAGAAAATGAGCAAAATAGAAAGACAAATATTTTCTTCAGTTGTTGAGAGTGTGGGTAGAGAAAAGGGGGAAACATGGATTTACCATAAGGATTCGGTTGCTCTGTGGATTCCACTGCGTAGCCATGGTTGGTTGGGAAGAAACACCAGGGGACATTTCTCTCATCCAGCGGGCTCCAGCAGCAGCCACGCTGCTCACATCGTTGCTGTTCAAGTAGGAAGGTTGATGTTGTTAAGATTATCATCATCCACACTGCCATTATTGTCATTGCTCCATATATATATATATATATATATATGTATTTTATCATTATTGCCATTGCCATCATTCTGGTAATCATTATAACCAGGTTGGCATAATCATTCTAGTCCATTTCAACTGTGGCTTTGCTGAGACCTGAGAGTTGGACAAGTTTTAAGAAAAAGCAGTCATTATGGAATCTTCGGTTTCTTCTCAATGCCCATTTCGCTCGAGGCCTTCGGAGTAGCAGTACTTTGCATTCATGGAAATGACAGTGACTCATACCATTGAGGCTCCGGCATCAGGGAAACAGTCGACTCGTTCACTCAGAGGAATGTTGGGACACTGAGGAACGAAGACTTCAGGGGTAGTTTCTGCCAAAAGATTAAATGTTTACTCAAAACAAAAATTCAAAGTGACAAGTCAGTAGTCTTTATGTGATAAATTAGTATGAAGTCTATTCAGTCGGTATTGATTTGTACCAATTTAAGGAAAGCCCTGTAGCAAAGCCCTTTAGTGGACATGGTAGTTATGACAGGAGCAAAGGAGAAAGTGAGGTGATGCTGTTATAGAACAACCTCCTCACCTGCGCAGGTTGTGTCAATATGATGTTGGACTCAGACGATCATTACCTGACCATGACCTGAGGACCCATACTACAAGGCAAGTTGAACATGCCCAGCATATCTTTACGTTATCTGACTTGACTGAGCCTAACAACCGCAATCACTGAGCGGTCACACAACAACCCAGGTTTTCCCAATCTAGTCATGATCATGTTCACATAAAGGGGCAGTGTTTACAGCATACGACCAGTTGCAAACATGGACAAGTCTATTGGCAGCAGAGCAACATATTTTACAAAAAATCAGAGCAAATTCAAATATTAGACAATTACGAAGAAGTTAAATACCTAATCCAAGCTAAAAGCAACACAGTTGAAAATGACAAATTCAGGCAGGACAGCTGTCAAAAAATGGATGACAGTGAGTGCTTGAATTAATAGGCTTATCATATTACTGCCCTATAATTAGGGCACGAGTACATCTGAGTATAATTACAATTAATATGTTGCTTAGATTTATTCAAATGGCATGTATGACAATTTTAGCCTTATGTCTTCAGCTGCACCAGTTTCAGCTTCTGCAGTGTCAAACAGACTTGGGGAAAAAAAGTATAAAAACATAATTCAAGTCAGAACTCAGGCATACTTTCATGTCTTATAATTAAAATAAGTACAAGGATTTAGTGCCTCAATCAATCTGTTGTAGAATGATATTGGTAGGCTATACAAAAGCACAATGAAATGGCTTTGGCAGGACAAAACAGCTCAAGGAGCTGACACGGATAAGTAATTTCCTCCAATAAGAATATACGATATATCTCTAATATAAAAAATAATCAGAGAAAGTCTGAACAGTCTCGATCTCCGAAGACACCCCATTGCAATCAGCGAAACGTGCTCCATGGGATTTTCTACGAGTGATGATGTCATTTTTTCAAGAATTGATTGGCAAATAGGTGCGGCTTTTAGAGGCACTGATCTGCTATCGAAAAAGACAACCTGCTCTGGAGAAGATTAAGTGGGCAGTGTAAGTTACCAACGGGAAGAAATAAACCACCGTCATAACCCCTAAAGCCTAGGGTTAATCCTGAAGTTACCTCGCTAACCCTAAATCCTGCTTCATACTACAAGCCTCAGGTGGTTTTAATTGTAAACATGAAGTCAAACTTAACGTCAAAATTTAATGGGAGAGGCCGCTGTTAATTTCCTGTCTCGAATCATGAAACTGATTTACTATTCAACAGTGATGTAAAGCAGTTTTGGGAGGCACGTTGTTCTGCTGATAGGGTCATCAAGTACTCGACAAGTTGACTTTGACAACTTGTTGGACCAATTAACTTATTGAACATTTTGTCACATTTAAAATAATACGAATTTAAGAAAGCTACAAGATGTTAGCTGGTTTTTGCGAGCAATTGTTGTCTCAGCTTCCTCACTTTCCATAGAAACAGGAAGAAGAACAAACGTAGCTGAAGTGACAGCCATGCTTCACAACGTCTACGTTAATAACATGTTCAATGACACCCTGTAAATCTGCAATAAACTGCTGTTTTTATCTTGGTTGAAGTCATATCTCTTAACACAGTGACACTCACTACATGTAAACACTAAAACGGCACCGAGCCTGTTACAGTATGTTATCTGTTGATTGCCTACAATATAATGATTTGTGGTGTAACAGTCTTTTAATGAGCCATCATTTCAGGCCTTGGACTTGGTGCCAGTGAAAACAAGTTTAAGTAGCGATGATGGAAGGTTGTTTAAGTTCCCTGGAAAATGTGATCAATTACACGTGACTTTTGATTGATGGAAGAGGCTAACGATTATTACTCTATTATTTCACTCGGCCCAAAAAATCCTGGACACAGAAATTGTGAACAACAATTTAACTCCACAATTCAGTACTACTTTTCTCATATTTTTGGCATCTATTTTCTAACACACATAACAAATTTAGAAGAAAACCTCTGAATTTCCTTTACACAGATTTTTGAAAATCTTCCATTAAAACAAACCACAGTTTTTGTTGCCAGATGGTGGGAATTATTGGAGTGTGACACATCAAAGGCCCTCATTGACACCTATTTTTTTCCCCCTTACCCACACTCCTGGAACTCTGATTGGCCATTTGGCTACTTGTTGCCTCCATTTGTCAGGCTGGCTATTTGCTATTTTTCATGGATATGAATGAGGGTTTGCCTTGGTTTGCCCTTTGGTGTGCCTTGGGCACAAAAGTTTGAAAACCACTGCCCTAAACCTCAGTTACTAGAATGCATATTTATCCTCTTTTTGCAGAGGCTAAAATTAACAGTTTCACAAATACAGGGGTGAAGGTTTAGGGCTTATGTGGTCTAGTTGTGTTTAAGTTCACATAATATGCATCTTTATGTATGTGTAAGTGTGTTCACCTACCGTCTTTAATCGTTCCAGGTTCTCCAATAGCAAACAGAATTATGAGAGTGATGGCTGCCACAGACATCAATGCAAAGAGGACCATTAGGGTCACCTCCAACCCTGAGAACCGCCTTTTCCCCATCTAACACACACAAACACACACGGATACACACAGACACAGAGTGATTACGAAGGCCAACATCATTAACACCCAATAATGACACCGAGTTTACTAAAGGCAAGGTCTCAGAGGTCTCAAAAAACTTCCCTGCTTAATGAGGCCCATTGGCAGGACACACATACACACAAACACACACACGTATGCACAAAACAACCAAAATATAGTAAACACAGATCTGACACACACATATTTTCCTTGCATTAACCTTGGACTCTGCAAAAGCTTTCTGATGTTGTGAAAAGACACTTAAACTGGAAAAAAAAATTGTAAAGAATGAAAAAAAAGGAGAACAAAACTTTGAAAAAGAGAAGCAAGGAGTTGACAAAGCTGCCCGACAGGCCCGGTCTAGCCTTTGCAAAGGCACCCATCATATCACTCAAGCAATTAGGCTTCACTCCAATGTACTCTTGGAGACAAAAACAAGGTGAATGTCTGGATGTGTGTGTGTGGGTATGTGTCTATTTGGTTGAATGAGAGGCTTATAGCCGTCCTGTTTAATGTGCTGTGAAGAGCAGGCGAGGGCACAGAGAGAGACAGAGAGCCAAACGTGTGCATGTCCCCCCCCTGCACATCATACAGAAGCACTGAAAAAGGGCCTGCAAACATGTAATGTAACACAGAGACAGACAGACAGACAGACAGACAGACAAACAAAGACATACAAACATTCATACAGTACAAACCGTTTAGCCTCTCCCGTCCTCCATTTAGATAAGTGCCTAAAAATAGCTACCACCCATAACAGCATATCATTTTACTTCTCCTAACACAGACATTCCGATACGTCTAGATGCACACACACTTAAAAAAAAAGAGGGCCACTTAACGGCCGCACTGTTGAGGTTCCCATGAGTACAGGCAGTTTAAGATATTATCTGATATTTCATTTGAACTTTTACTTAATACCTTTATTTCACTGGTTACTTTGAGACATATCCTTCAAAGTTAATGTCAGCCCAAGAGGAGGTTTGTCACCTGTAATTATGTTCAAGACTGGCAGTGAAAAATGTGGATCAGTGCAGCGTACATCTGAGGAAATCTACACATCAGTATTCAAAGCCCTCCATAGACATCTGTTCCTCAGGGCTGCATTGCAATTTTCTGTGGATTATTTACTCTACTGGCAAAGAGCTACACATAACCAACATTATCATTAACAAACTTGGTCACAGTCTGTCCACAGTGATGCGGATACGACTGCATAATGCAAACATCTGCAAGCTGCAGAAAGTTTAAAAAATAAAAGAGAGAAAGAAGAGTGATCTGCTTTGCGCAAGTCTGTATCTGTAACGAGGATGATTTTTAAATATCATTTTTATTTATTCATCGCTATCATAGTTGATGTTGTAGTTATTAAAAATGAATCCCACCAGAATCACAATGATTATCTAGCATCAAATTGTAAATCATGTTGTATCATCCACAAAATCTGTAGTCTATATCAGAGAGAAATATGTTCTTACTGTAGAGTATAACAACTGTAATATGAAATAAAAATGATTAGTTTTTGAGTTGAACAGCTCGACAGCCTGCAGCTGCAGACTTACCTCAGCTCTATCCGATGTTCGGGGCAAAATGCTTCTGAGTTCAAGTGAGATAGCACCTTATAATCCACAGGATGTATTGTGGTCACAGGGGATCACCACTCCTTTACTGCTTAGCGTGTGTGTGTGTGTGTGTGTCTGTGTGTGTGTACATGCGAGTGTGTGTGCTTGTATGTGTGTCTTTTATAGCATCTCAGCATGCAGACCCGAAAGCCATAAAATGTCAGATAACCATCTACAGTCAGAGAAAACAACTGCAGCCTAAAATCCCCATATCAGCTGGATAAATGCTGCTATCATGTTTGATTCCACCGTGTTTATCAGGGTATATGTGTGTGTGTGTGTGTGTGTGTGTGTGTGTGTGTGTGTGTGTTCATGTATGTTTATAATTTACAGAGTGCATCTGTGTTGTTTTATGTAAGCCGTGACTCAGCACGACTAATCTTTACCCAACTGTGACCACATCATCACTTGACACACACGTGCAGACACATTTGCCAGAATTTACTATCAGATTGTATCATACTGGTAAGATATTCATTGTCAATGATCAAACTTACTTCAAGCAATTATTGTCTTCTAATGTAGCAAATGATGCAGGAGTCATTACAATCTGTACTGTATGTGGCTGCCATCAGACAAACTACATGTTGGATGTAATGACTTGCTGGTGGATCCAAGATGGATGCTGCAGCTCACTTCCTCCCATTGTACAAAACTGAAGCTAAAATATCCCAGATACAAGCGCTGCCTTTTTGCATTGGTAATGTCATTTGGAACCAGAGTCTGTGCGGTAGTGATCAGGGTTGGAGCTGGGCTTTAGAGTTCCCGCCCGTATAACTGGCCAACTCAGTTGCAAAACGAGCTCAGCTGTCGTTCATGGCAAGAGACCCCCTTTTCATAGCATCAAATAATCAATTAAAACAGAGATGATTTAAAAAAAAAACACTTGAATAAACATCAGTGTGATAAGAACTACCTAAAATGACGGAAATCATCTTTGGGAAAAATTGTTTGATGTGTATTTTGATGTTTTAGATTTGCCCACGACCTATTCTGCAGCTGGCCACTAGGAGGCGAGATGCTTTGGCTTCACTTTTGGGGAGCTCTCATGTTGTCCATTTCTATATACAGTCAGTGGTTTGATCACATGCAAACCATCTACTGGGATTCTAATGCTTCAGCACCCATTTCTGTGTTGCAATACCAATTCATCAGGATTTACTCAATAGCACCAGGCAGCAATAAGATCATTCCTTATCCATTAATTGTGTTGGTATCCAACTGAAGTCCTTGTTGCATGGCTGAACAACTGCTATTTCTGTAACTTTTCCAAACCAACAGTCTGACAAACACACCTACTTGAGCAACAAATGACCAGTGTGCACTGTTATCCCCAATTTTTTTAAGGAGATGTGTTTTTCCTCCCATCTTTGAGTGTATGAGCATCTACAGTATAAAGACTTTGAAAACATTGTAAAAATTGTTTGTTTTTTCTCGTAAGTCTTTCAAGGGATAATTCAGATTTTTTGAAGTTGTTGTATGACGTACTTACCCGTAGACAGTGTGTCACTTACAGTAGATAGCAGCAGGAGTACCAGTGTAGGAATCTAAGCAATGTAAGCCATCAGAAGGCTTTTCCCAATGGAAGTTCATTTATTTGTATGATTGTGTGACTTTGGGGAATCTGAACTAACCCTTTAAAACACCTAATTCAGACAATAACACAAACAAACAAACAGATCTAGGCCAGCAACTGCTGTGTTCTGTGAGGTAAAGTTACTGTTTTTGCAAAAGGAGTCTGGATGCTTCAGAGAGAGAGAGTGATTTTTCTGTATGTCTGTATTTCTGATTTGACTTATATAACAGTGTTTTCCAGTCAGAAAAGGCTGTCTGATAGCACTGACATTGCTCAGCTTCTTACGCCAGCACCCCGGCTGCCTCTGTAGGTGTTACGGGTCTCAGGAGAGAGCACCGCAGTAACAAATATGTAACATGTATCAGGTAAATTAAGTAGGAGCAATGAGGACAGCGTGCATCTTCAGTCATTCCAGATTGTCTCTGTGGGTTTTATTAAACACCCCCAAATCAACATTTCTTTTCTACACATTTCAGTATTTTTTTATACTTGGTTCAGTTCTCTTCCTCAGTTCACTAAAGTCCATCATGTAAAGCACATTCCCACAACTTCAATAAACACATATTCACTCTTTTTCACGCTTTTATGTCCAATAACAACCTTTAGTAAACAAAGTGCATTTTAATACAACTGATCAAACATGGCTTTCAAAGTCAGCATCTCTCAAAATATTGCAGACTGTCCCTTAACCATCACACAAAACTTCAGTAATAATTACAGACCACTGAAATGTATGAACTAGAAAATGTTTGTTACATCTTTTAACCATAGCCTATATCTTTAGCAGAAACAGACTGACACTACCAAACAGTATTCAAAGCTAACAATATTAAATTTAACAATTTCAGTAATTAACCTGAACAGTCCATGTTAATCATATAAACCTCATAAAACAATGACTGTTCAAACATTTACAGTGTGCGGGAACCTTTAAACACACAATTCGCGGCACGGGCGATGACGTCATCGGGAGGCAACTCCGCCAAAACAGTTACTTTCTGTTTGTTTTACACGTCAAAAACCACACAAAACACTCTAAACTTTTAACAGACAGTAACACAGATAAAGCATGACCCTATAAGGTAGAAAATTATGGTTCATTCACAGTTTACCAACCTGTATTAAGTAGATAAAGTAGGAGCAATGAGAACGCAGTTCATCTAGAGATGTGCATTCTCTAACCGGTCCCCAAAGCAACTGGAGTGAACACGAAGGTTCCGCCTTACTGCTAACCCAAATAAAAATATTTTTTTTCACTCCATGAGTGCAATGAAAATTTACTTGGTCCTCATTACTGTTAAATTAAATGTATACAATAACAAAAAATTGTAAATATAATTATTACTCTCAACATAAATGTAGTGACACTATTTTAGATGCGCCACATAGGTACTAGACTGATAAGTACTTCATACAACCCACCTTCAAAAATTCCAAACTTTCCCTGAGTGAAGCGAGTAAAGTATGTCAATACAGAGGTCTGCTTGTAATCACAGAACTCATGGAACTGCTGCTCATTTTTACATCGTCTTTGTCTTGTAACAATGCTGCCTGGAGTAAAGACGGATGACTGCACCCTCTGCCGTGACACTAACACAATGCCACAATCATCTTTGTGTAGCAGGTCAGCAGCAATGATGAACAACACTAACCTGCGCTCTGGACATCACACAGAAAACCAAAGCAGGTAGTTGGTTGTCCACCTCGAAGCCCAAGCAGAGACTAAATATGACGGGATGGAGTATGCACTTGTTCAGCAGGGATCTGTCTCTGAACATGATGTCATGCACATTAAGTTTACTGGCTCTAGTATTCGAAGCACTGAGAAAGAGCTGAGGCTCTCTGTGGTCCACCGCCACGGGGCACTGTACAGCCTTCAAAAGCAGTGCTGAACAAACTCCACTCTGTCTGCTGATTTGGTTTGCCAGGCTAGGACGGACTGCAAATCTAAGGTTTAAATTGTGTACAGTTTCTATGGCCAGACATCCATCCATGCCAATAGGCTCTGTAATTTGATGATGGCTTCGCTCCATGTCATCCCAATAAACAGAATGGAGAGGATCAACTGAATGAGCTATTCACTATCTAGAGACACAATCATCTGCTCTTCCAACACAGAGCTTGATTGCCGTGGACTCCACGATCGAAGAAGCCAAGATGAGCTCTGGGTGAGTGTGTGTGAGTGGGTCCATGATGGTGAAAGACAGAGGGCTAGAAGCGCTTTCATAACGGTCTCCATAATTTGGCTGAGATACCATGCGCGCAGTGATGACACCAGAACGTTGTGTGTGTGTGCGGGTGTGCACGTGCATGGAGATGTAGGTGTCCAAGTCCTTCTCCGATCATTCTCCTCACTCTTTTCTCTCCTTACAAATCCAATTCCACTCTGCCACTGCCAATTTCAGGTGCTCTCCCTCTGGAATGCAGCGCCAGCCGATTTCAATAGAACAAACTGAAATTGGCAATTCACTCCCCTGTATTGATCCAGTCACTTTAAAACTAGGCACTCCACATTGAGAGCTGCCAACCAACCAAGTTTATATATGTGTGTTCATGAGTGGGTGTTTCTGTTTGTGTGCATGAGGGTACGAAAAGGAACCCAGTATCCTAAAGAACCGGTTTAGGTTCCTACACCAAATCATACCAGTAGAACTGGTCTAATTTTATGCTAATCGACTATACCGGGATTTACTTATGTGTGATTTTCTGGTACTTATCCAGGCTATAAAAGAAAGTTCTCAACTTTGTTAGTCCCTAAATTGACAATCAATACAGGGTCTACAGTTGTAATTACATGAACAAAATACAGTTGGCTTCAAGAAATTTAACAGAAATCTCATTTATGGTTTAAACTATAATCCAACACAAAAATGATACTTACCAGCATCATAAACCACATCATTACGAACCGACACTACACTAACAAATGTTTACATTTTGGAACACAGAATATAAAATATTCTGATGTATATTCCAAGGTTTTTGGGTGTTTTTTTGTTTGTTTGTTTTTGCAATGACAGCAAAGTTAAAGTGAGCAAGTGAAAACGGCAAAAAATAAAAATAAATAAATGAAAAGTTGCAAAATTTTGTTTGTATAATTCATTAAAAATTGAAGGCAACAGCGAGAGTGAGAGAACCTGCACTCTAAATGTTCCAAATAACCTGACCAAAAAGCCTCAGAATTACTTTATTTGTATATAATTTATTTGTATATAATTATTTGTATAAATAAATTGCTTTATTTGTAAATGAAGTACACCTGGGGGGCATTGCACAAAGAAGCAAAATCAGCCAGACACAAGATTATAAAATTTAAAAGTGCACAAAGCATTGATAAATGTCAATAACAATGACACATGGTGTGCACTTTCCAGTACCCGCGACAAAATTAACCAACAGAAATACAAAAAAAATGGTAAATATTAAAACATTGAGTCAATTCATTAAGATGTACATGTATGACGTTTGCACGGGGGACTGCAATGATTGATGGAACCCACAGGAAGCTTAGATGATCAGTTAAATTTGCAGAAAAGTTGCAGTGATTGGAGAAAAAATGTAAGATCCTGCAGAATTCACACTGATTGGTTGAACTGCATTAAATGCTGCGATTGCAACTTCCTGGAGGGACTGATTAGAAGGCATCATGGGAAATGTGGGTAGCCTCTACAGCACTCAGTGGTGGCAAGCTAAATTGTGAACTAGCTTGTGAAAAACATTGCTGGAAAGGCAATAGTTCTGTTCCGGTTCATAATTATAGTTTTTCCTGTCTGCAAGATGTCTTTGTTATGTTTATATATTTGTACTGTATGTTTGCTTTTTAATATTTTTACATTTCTATTTTCTATATTTTTATGTTTGTGTTAGCAGCCTGGGCTGTTAGAAACAAAGTTTCATTCCTGTATACTCTGTATATGGAAATGACAAATAAACAACAAAACAATGACCCCATCATTTTTCTTTTTCAGTATAAGTCTAGTATAACTCTGTCCCTGACTGTCTGCCATGTTAGCGTGAAGCTAGTCAGTTATGGTTTGTCAGTGCTGTCAGTAACATAGCAAATGGAAAGGTAAGTATGATGCCTTGTTTTCATCTGCATTAACAAGAATGTTTCTTTACTGGTAGGAGCACACGTGCTGTTAGGACTTTTTTTTCTCGATTTTATTACTTTTGCAATGTTTTATCATCTATATTCCCATTCTGTAACTGTTCTCTCAAAGTACAATAAAACACTCTCAAGGTCTCAATATAATAAATGTGTTTATACTGATTTTTATCTGGGCTAGGTTCTTTGACTATGTGCCTCTACACTAAATTATTCTCTCCAGTGATAAATGCCAGATCTATTAATAATTGACCATAGGAAGGTATGGTGAATGTTCACACAGGAAGAATGCTGTTGTGATGCACGCTCTCAGTTTATTGCTTGAGATAGGAGACATTTCCATGCTGTGACTTTTTATTTTGTCACACAATCAGTCATACCATTCCAGCTTCTACAATTACATTTACCCAAACAAACCTCTCCACATATTATGACAAAATAATCACCATGCTGTTATTAGAATTTCTTTCCTTGTCTGTCATGTTTAAGGGTAAATTCTGTAATAATTTGTTTGCACATATCCGTAATTCTCACCCTTGAAATGCTAAATAAGTGTGCATGAATCACTTAATGATTTAAAACACTGTCAGGTTGTTTTAGTAAGAAATGTGTTTGTTGTTTGTTTGTTTGGCTGGTTTGAACCAGTGGCATATATAAAGAGGGACTGAATGAGAGCTCCCCTTAAGTGAAGTCAAAACATCTCGATCGCCCCCCGGTGGCTGGCTGCAGTATAAGTCATAATTATCACCCCACCCCCCATTTTTGTAGAATGGCAGGAAGACACGTTGTCCATCTTTGTACAAACTTTGTTTCTTATAAATACTTAACAATAAAGGTCACCCATTATTTTGTTATTTGAACACTTTTATTATGAAAGAGCAAAATCAGGAAGTGACTCCTATCAGCTGAAAGCAAACATGAAAGAGTAAAATAAAGTAGATGTCTGAAAGTACAAACAGTGACGCTGGAGAAAAACTAATCTTCAGACCACAGAGATTCAGTTAGAAGCTACAAAAGTACTGAGAGTGAACACACACACACACACACACACACACACACACACAGAGTTTTAAAACTGTGTTCTCCATTGTGGATTGATTCGGTGTGGTCAAAAGTGCCAGTGGAAAAGCCCTTATACGTTTTAGCGTAGAGGTCACCTAAAGCTCCTGATTTCATTTCCACAAACATATAATGCACCGCTATTGCATTGAATCAATTTGTCTTTGTTCCCCCTACACTTTCTTTCTAATACACGTTGGCTCTTTGTTGGCTAGCTTCGGCTGTTAAGTGCAAAATAAACACAAAGTAGTAAAGTTGTGAACAATGTAGAGATATGTGGCTAACACTTTGACATCTCTCTGTTTAAGGTATGACAGATCGGCACAGGTTTAAATGTTGAGGCCATGATAATGATCCATGTGCACAAATTTTAACCATGTTACCTGCTGGGGTCTGTAGTTCTCAGCTGCTGTTTCAGTGCTGGTCCTTACAGGCTAGATGTCCACACCAGCTCCTCTTTTGCTTGGCCAGGTCTCCTCATGGGGTTCCACTTCATACATGTAGAGAGTCCGGCGCATGAGAAGCTGTACTTAACACCAGCCTGTTTTGTTGGTATTCTTGGCAATTACTGTTTCCCATACATGTTATTTCACTGAACTCTTACAGTGCATGAATAGGTGCAAGTGCTCAGAGGCTTTGTAGCAGTGTTGGGCTTTTTTGACTGCAAGAATCCAGCAATCTGAGCTGTCTTTTGTCTTTTACTTACTATCAAGGCATTTGCTTAGCAAAACAAAATGCCAGTGAAACAATAACCACATCTTTCTGTTTTCAATAAACACCCTTGTGGTACAGCACATTCACATCTAACCTAACCCCAATGATGAAGAGTCTCTCAACGTAGGTCAGCCTCCTTAACAAGCATCTATGTTCTGTTGGTAACATAATGGGGAGGATGTAATTACAGTCCATGAAAACATGCTACTCAGCACTCAGACAGCACCACCACAAATTAACCCGGTGTCCTGGGCTTTTGTATGTGAAAATGAAAGCCTGTTAGCAATGCATGTGGCTGGTAAAAGAAAGTGTGGATGAAATCGATACATTCATATAGAAGTTTTCAAATAACAAATGAGGTGAACTAATTTGTGCTTTCATTGGCATTTGACTTGCATTTAAGTGTGTTGTATCTCCCACTGCACCACACTCTTAGAAATAAAGGTGCTAACTAGAACACTTTTTGGTTCCTGGTAGAACCTTTTATATATGTTCCACTTGGAAGCCATTCAGAAAGTTCTACCAAGAACCCAACATAAAGGGTAATACCTAGAACCAGCTGTGAGAGGTTTCACACAGAACCCCCTTTGAGAGTTTCTACAGAGAACTCCTCTGTGATGTAATAGTTCCACCCAGAACCCTGTCTGGGGGTTCTATCCAGAACCTTTCCTCTCTCTAAGGGTGCTAATGAAAACTCAGGAGGAGAAGGATTAATAAGGTTAACAGGGGTTCTACTGAGAACTTTTTTATATACCAAGTATTTTAGCCAGAACCAACCCAGGAGGTTCTACCAAGAACCGTTTTATATTCCAAGAGTTTTATCTAGAACCCAACCAATTGTTTCTACCAAGAAACTTTTAATGCTGCGAGGGTTTTAGCTAGATCCCACCCAACAACCCTTTTATAGTACTGATGAAAGAGAAGAACTCTTTTTCCAAAAATGGTTCTGTGGATGAAAAGGGACCCTTCTACTGTATGATGTAATGGTTTCACAAAAAATTCCTCTCTGGGGATTCTATTCAGAACAATTAAACCTTCTAACAAGAACTCACCCAAGGGGTTCTACCCAGAACCTTTTAATATATCAAGGGTTTTTTCTAGATCCCAGCAGGGGATTTTACTGTGACCTTTTTTATATTCCAAGGGTTTCATCTACGTAGAACCCACCCACGGGTTTTATCTTGAACACACTCAGGCAGTTTCCACTGGGAACCTTCTTATATTCCAAAGGTTTCATCTAGAATACACCAAAGACCCACCCAGAGGTATCAACCAAGAACCCTTTTGGATTCTAAGAGTTTTATCTAGAACATTTTCACATTCTAGAACTTTTTATATTGCAACGGTTTTAGCTAGAACCCACCCAGGGGGTCCTACTGAGAACCCTTTTATGGTACAAAGAACTCTTTTTCCTCTAGATGAAAAATATTTTTAATGCAACCTTTAGTCTTACGACCATGACATTACATAGAACCCCTGACAAACCTTTTCTTCAAAAAGGGTTCTTCAGAGGCAAATTGTTCTGGGTACAACCTCAG
Source organism: Lutjanus campechanus (assembly GCA_027495735.1). NCBI lineage: Eukaryota > Metazoa > Chordata > Actinopteri > Lutjaniformes > Lutjanidae > Lutjanus > Lutjanus campechanus. Next base: position 19,956 of record JAJHUR010086597.1, read on the forward strand.
CCCTTCAGGAAGAACCATTTTGGAACCCTTATTTCTAACAGTGCAGCATTTACCCACACTATGTTGTAATAAGGCTTGTGATGGGAAAGGGATAACCGTGTCCTGGGGATGTTAAACTGCTGCCGCAGGATAAAGTTCAGTGCTGGAAAAAATGATTATCTTTGTTCTCTGCCTCACAGAAATCAAGCCCATCAAAGAAATGGCAATATAGCAATGAACTGTCCATGTTGATACAGTCGTTCAACCTCCTAGGAGACAAAGTCATCAAGCAATTATTCTGTAGTGTTGCAATTGTTCTGTGTGTGTGTGTGTGTGTGTGTGTGTGTGTGTGTGCGTGTGTGTGTTACTGTTTTATCACCAATGGCTGCACAAGCCATAATATGCAGGTGGCCTATCTAAGTGTTCCCATTATGCGGTTTTCCCATAAGCATGGCACAGATGTTACACTCCTATGGGGGACAAACAGCATAGTGAATGAAGAGGAAAATGCATATACACAACGCTAACCACACACACACCCACACACCCACACATGCCAGACTTCTGCTGCGTCATTTCTAAGGGAAATGTCTTCCATCCCTGCTGTTACTCGGCACGTTTTAACAGGAAAAGCTTCACACACACACTCACATGGGCACATGCACACACACACACACACACACACACACACACTCATAAAATAATGAGTATGCTAACAACTGTCAGTGTTAAGCCTTGATACCTGCTTTAAATGCACCATGTGCTACATCCTGTATAATCATTAACAGATTTATTATTAATTTATTGTTTGTGTGTGGGTGTGTGGGTGTGTGCGTGTTTTGTTTTGTTTTTCACGTTTGGTGCAAAGCTCACAACCAGTTGGTATTATCTGTCAAAAGAAGGTCAAAGTGTGAATATTTCTAATATATCTCTGTCTCGCTGGCTTATATCAGCTGTGTTGTGAAACCCGACAGTGACCTTGTGAACTCTAGCAGGCCTGGAGTTCAGTGGAGTTGTGGAATATTACACAGGAAGCAGAAAAGTAGGAAACAAAGGGAAACTCGCTCTCCTTTCATATTTCGGGGTCTCAAATTTACTACCGCTGCTGAGCTGCTCACAGTCTGTGGAGTATCAATATTTCATTATTTCATATCTGTGTGCTGAGAGAAAGAGGAAAGTGTGCTGTGTGTGTGTGTGTGTGTGTGTGTGTGTGTGTGTGTCTGATTCCTCAGTTCTTGGACGACTCTTTACTTTACCCCCGCCGTTCTCTCAGATTGCGTAGCAGATTTAAAAGCTAATATAATCTGACAGCTAATTATCTTAAATTGAATGTGCTGACGATGCCAAAATAGTCCTGCCATTAAAGGATAAACACTGCACAAACAAATTTCACAGTCATCCATAGATAATTATTTCACTATTAGTATATTCGCATTTTCTTCCTCTATATCTCCACCGAACATGACGTATATTACAACCATTCAGACAGATGTCTACATGAAGCATTAATCAACTCCACAACCAGAATGGTGCACTCAGGAGAATGTCGATCCCCACCAGGCAACAGATGGTGAAGCACCTACTGCAGTGCCACAGCAACTGCCAAATGCCAGTTCCACCAACATTAACATGACCCCCACATACGTTGTCTCTGGCTGAAACAAGGTCTCAGACTGAAGCAGTTGTTGATCATGTTCATACTGTATAAAACAGAGCAGTTGAAAAATGTATGTATGTAATGTATGTAGTGAAGACTGTTAACAAATTGAATATGGAACTTACCACTATATTGACGTGTAACCTTTAAGGAATGTAATAAAAGTGTATTTTTTTTTATGGCAAATGGAAGTAATCACTATATTGACATGTATGTTTCCAGTGAATTATTTGCAGTATGAAACATGCTGTCTCCACTTAAAAAGTTTTTTTTTTTTACAGAGAAATACAAAGGACTGACCTTTAGGATATAAAATGGCATCGTTTCATCATTTTATCCTTCTTTATTCTAAGCTATATCCTATCCTTGTGTGTAATTTTGTCATAAGTATCATATTAGTTTATCATGACCAAAATGTTTTTAGGGAGGTACCAAGTTTGGAGAAATTCCCTCCAAGTGTTCCTGAGATATCACCTTCACAAAAACAGAACAGACATGACATTCACTGTAATCATGACCTCTGACCTTCGATCATCAAAATCTAATCAGTTCATTCTCGGGTTTGAAGAAATTCACAAGAATGGGACGACCTGAAAACAGCCGTAGCCAGTGTGGAGCCATAAAAAAAAAAGAGTTTTATCAAAGTTTTTTAAAAATTGTGAATCACAAAGGTCGGCATACAGTCACGAGGGTGCACAAAAAACTTATGCTGAACTGTCCAGTGATCACACATGCACACACTCACACACGCACACATAAGAGATCGCAACACCTGACAGGGATAATCTTCTTGATCTGGAGTTATGATACTGAGATTTCCAGTAAAGGTAAACTGACCTTGGTTTGCAGAGATATGGAAGATAGCATTAGCTGTAATTGATGAGGCTTAATGATTTTACAGTATGCATAATGACGGATGTACATGCAGTCCTGGGCTGAGCTCCCGCACTCTGAAGTACCCGCCCTGCTGAAGTGTTTGCTCCAGAGGTGCTGTTGTGCAGCTGATCCTGTCCTCCAGCCTGCCTGGAAAGAGTATCTTCCTTTGGCGATCAATAAACTTTGTTATTACTTTGTAATCCTTTGTAACCCAACATTATGTCTCCTTGCGTGTAGCTTTCTTGTATGTGGATATTTATGCATGTGATGTGTGATCTTTTTCTAGTATTTGACAGTTCTGTTGCATTGTTAAATTTTGCAGTTGCACCCCTACAGATTGTTCACAGCAACTCCACTCCTTCATCATGTCTTTGCCTGTCAGGCCAACTCAAAGAAGAGGAGATAAAAGAAAAGAGAAACATCAAGAAACGAAAGGAACCTTTTTGACAAGTTAAGCTGAGAAGAATCTTTTTGGTTCTGTGTGTTTTATTGGAGTTGCATCTGTATATTTTTCCACAGATTACAATCTATACATACTTGGAAAATATGACTATGGATTATTATTATTTATTGTTATTTTATTAACATGTATTAAAGGAGTAATATGTAACAACTACACGTCCAAAATTTAGTTATGCTGTCCAAATAGCAAGTTCAGCAATAGATGGTTTATTACATAGGTTGTTCTTTAGGTTGTTGAAGCAAACTGTTTCCCTCTGCACCCTCCTCTCCAGAGTTGAGGAAGAATGATGATCATTCCTTTGAGTTATATTAACATCAAAAGAATCATTTTACATTTATTTTTTTGAAGATATGCAGTAAATCAGCCAATAAAATTCTAGTTCTACTATTATGCAGATCATTAATCCTAGAAATGAATCTTATATCTGCCTGAAATAGAAGATATGTGAATTTGTTAATATTATCTCATGAAACAAATCTGAATGAGGACCCAGTTTATTAATATTACATAACAATAAAAATCCTAAATTGATTAACGCAAACGACATCAGAGACACAAATTAATTATTTTGCATCGGTATTTTGTCAGAAATGGACTGATGGAATGTGACTCCGCTGCTATTATTCAAACACTCTTAAATATATTATTTATTATAATTAAAACAATTATCGATGGCTTATTTTGATCAGGCAGACGATGGATTGCAGTTGTATGATCTCTGATTACTGTGCACCAGAACAGAGTCCAATAAATAACACATGGTTCTGTCCAGAAAAAACAAAACTGAACAAAGCAAACAAACAAACAAAAAAACAAAAAACAAAACTGCAGCGTATATTTGATGTTGTAAAATAACATTTTGGTCAAACATTCATAAATATCCACTTAACAAATAAATAGGATTTTTTTTTGTAGCATGAGATTCCAATTTGCTCAGTTTTCTAATCAAGTTAATATCATCATTTAAAGTTCAATAAGCTGCTTTATCTCTTTATTTTTTCTTCTCTTCTCTCTCATCAGGCTGGGAGTCGGGCTGTACGGGTAGCAACAACGAATCTCCTCGTTGCCATGGCAACTCTGAGCGGGTGAACTTTTGTCAGGTGCCAAGAGCTTGCTGCAACAGAATAGTGTTGGTTATGTGTGCGTGCGTGTTTGTGTGTGTTTGTGCGTGTGTGTGGGCTTGTGGGAGTGTGTGTGTGTGCGCACACTCGCACGTGATGCCACTGCGAGTGTGAGGGTTAGCAGGATAGAAAGAAAACAGTGTGCTTATCTTTGAGAAAGACTGCAAATCCCCCTTCGGTCTGTCACTCTCACTCCTCCAGACTCTCCTCCTCTTTCGTTCTCGGCTCCTCTCTCTCTGTATCTCCCATTATCTTTCATTCAGGAATGCCATTGTTGCATACATCTCCCTATCGCCGAAAATGACTTAAAGAGACTCCTCATCTTTGCTCTCACCTGCTCCTGTCACTTTCTCGCTCCTTCCCCTCCAGAGCACAAGGAAACAAAACGTGAAAACTTACTGTGTGTACTTTCCAACACCTACTCTCCACCCTCACCCTGCTCCATGATACGCCGATTCTTAGCTCTCAAAGTACAGACTGTATCGATCTTTTCCATCCTCCCTCTCACTCTCTTCGTCTCTGTCTCTCTCTGCACTCCCTCCATCCATTATCCTCTCTTCATTCCGCTCTTTTTCTCCTCCTTCCTCCCTGCATCTATAACGACCTCTCTGCTGATTCAGAGGCCACAAAGAGTTACGGCATATCTCTATTTCTATATGACTGTAACGATAATTAGAAAAACCTCTTAGTCCCTGGTGAAAGTTAAACAGTGCCGACTGCTGCAGCTCAACACAAAAATATCCTTTTCAAAACATATTGTGAAGCAGCTTCTGCATCCAGAGTAGGGCTGAGCAATTGATCGAAATTTTATTGAAATGGCAACATGGCCTACTGCAATTTTCAAATTGCAGGAGGCGCAATATTTGTCAAAGGCAAAATGTATATCAAAACACCATTTTAAATGAAATATTGTCACGCTGCAGAGATGTCCCGCTCTAAACATCATGTTCTACAGACTTGAAGGAACAATATAAAGCGACTGCACGTGCAAAAATGAGTACAGCAGTCCAAATAAAAAGCTGGAGCCATAGACTGTGTATTAAATAGTTTGAAATGCTATTTAATATATGATCTATGGTTGAAGCGAGTTGTTCACCACCTCCCTCCTCCCCCTTTATTAGTTTCAGTAAATATTTTCAAATGTAAAACATTATTTTTTCCTCCATATTTTATCAAAATTGTTCAGGCCCAATCCAGAGTTTTTGGAAAGAATTTGGAGTGAAACATATCAGTGTGTGTGTGTGTGTGTGTGTGTGTGTGTGTGTGTGTGTGTGTGTGTGTCCTAAATTAGGTGAATGACTTGTTGTTGCTCTGTGGCTCTGCCTGCCAACACAGAGGCCCTCTCTTCGACTTCGCTTAATTAGTATGCAGCTCCTCTCTGCATCACTGTCCTTGTGTTATAAATACTTAGACACACACACACACACATGCACACACATGCTCTAAAAGGCAAATAAACACACACACATCATCGAAATTCCGTCCCTGACTTCATCGCTGTCCTTGTGGTATAAATATAATGTATAAAAAGATAAGGAGAAAACACAGAACCTGGACCGAGTCCAGAGTCTCAACCACATGTGTGTTTGGACCCCTCCTCTCCCTCTTTGATTTTTACTCACACACACATCAGAACAACCACTCAAACAGGCTTGTGAGAGGCCCAAATATGTGAACGCGTACACACAAACGCACTCACTTCAGGGTGATAAATAAAGCAGTGCGAGCTCAGCAGTAGCCCTTTGCCATGTCAGGCTTTACTGATGTCTAGTTCAATCCAGGGGAGTGGTTCAATCAGGTCCCACAAGACCAATCTAATCTGAGACCCACAACATGCTCACACACGCACAGACACACACACACGCACACACACACACACACACACACACCTGTCTCTT
>JAJHUR010086598.1:0-10878 GCA_027495735.1 Lutjanus campechanus
TTAAGTTACAATGTTAAAGATATAATTTGTAGGATTTGTCTGAGCTGTTCATAAAAGCACCAGAAAGACACCAGAATGTCAAATACCAACATTTTGATAAAATAATGAGAAAAAACAAGGAAATACGGGCAGAGGGCTGCAGATACAGAAACCACCACACATGTCTAGTGGGTGATGATTATGTTTGAGTCTATACATTATTTTTTGGAAAATGTTGCATATTATATTGGGATGCACCAATAAATATTTAATAGTCAGTGTTTTATTACGACCATCCAATTTAATTTTGCAAGCAAAGTTGTGAAAATGGTTCTGAATGCTGTCAATTATAGTTCTTAGAAGGACTGAAAATCGGAACTGGCAGGTCAAACCCTCAAAAAATCGGACATCGGAATCATCCAAGAGAATCTGAATCGGTGCATATCTAATATTAAACTTTCACCTTTTTTACTAACACACAAGATGTAGTAGTAGTACTACTACTACTACTGTGCCCTGTGGTCGTGTCTTACTTGAATATTGGCTACACTCCCCCCCAGTGATGACCGGAGGTGCTGCTTCGTTTCGTCTGTATCCGTAAGCTTTCATTGTGCATGAATGAACGCACAGCATGGATAGAAAGCAGGATGCATGGAGCAAAAATTAGCCTTTACAGTTACACACCAACATGCACTCAAATAGACACAAACCTTTCACACACACACACACAGAACTGGTTTCAAGTGACTTTACATGAGCTGACATGGACAAAGATTACATAAGTGGTGATAATTTTATGCTTTGTTACATTAATCCTCTGCTACTTGAGCTATCAGAGAGACACTTATGTGTGTGTGAGTGAATATGTGTGTGTGAGTGTGTGTGTGCATTCATCTTATTATCTCTCGTCTTGTAACAATAAGACATGAAGAAATCACAGACAATAGGAGTTGATTCAACACTCTGAACTCTAACAGCTCTATAAAACACTGCAGTATACAGATGAGAGCTCTAGTGCGCACAGACACGCTGTAATGTGTGTATAGACACAAAAGAGTGTGTGTTTTTTTTTCCTCCGGCTGTCACTGTGTATGCCTGTGTGTGTGTGTGTGTTGTCTGTGTTTTTCTGACAGGTGAGCAAGCTCCTGACATTATGCGGGTCATGCACCTCCCACTCTTCCATCATGCTTTGTGTCTGCTTTGCGTGGAACCAACACCCGAGTCATGACGCACACTGTCACTGCACTGCGAGCATGTGCATGTGTGCATCTGTGCGTGTGTGTGTTCGTGCGTGTGAACGTGTCACAGAGCGTGTGTCATATTTTCCCCAGAGAACGCCTCATCCCAGCGACAGTTTCCTCCTCCTCTCTTCTGTAATGACAACTTTGTTTAACTCGTTCCCTGACAAGATCTCTTTTTTCTTTCTCCTCCTGGCTCAGTCGTTCCCTAATTATTTTTCCGCGTTTCACTTTTCAACACTTTCTTTTTTTTCTTTTTTTCTATCATTCTTTGTCTTCTTCATTTTCTCTCTCTGTCCCCTTTTCCTCTCTAGATTCTCTAATGTGCTGTCAGGCACATAACCAGTGGCCAAGAGCCAACGTGTGGGTGAGGCAGAGGAGGCAGAGATGGGGAAGAGAGAGGATATTAGAATCTGTGAATATTTGAATTTAAAATATGGATAAATAGATAGATAGATAGATAGATAGATAGATAGATAGATAGATAGATTTATTACTGTAGTAGTAAAATGCTTTGTTTCATCCACATCTCTGCAGAAATACGGATGAAATGAATGCAGAATGCAGACAGAAGGCTCTATCTGTATCCACATGTGCATCTAACGTACAGCATGAACCGATGAAGAATTTTTCAAAGCCCAAAAGATATGGAAGTAACATTCATAATGAAAAGAATTGTCTGCCCACCAGACTTCTCTCCACAGCGCTCAGTGCTGGAGAAAGATCTGGCTCCACACATGCCCATTCTGCTATAGGAGGGAAAAAAACACGACCTGCCTTGTTTGCATTTCTTGAAACCGATCACTTGGGCGGTGCTAAGCCCAGGATGCAGTGACGTTGCTGCTGCAAAAGTTTTGTTGAGGGGGAACTTGTTTTGGGGGGAACTTTTGCACATCAGGAGGCGAGCTCTGGTGATAAAATGACTACATCCCTGCAAAAGAAGAGCTAACAGCTCTTAGCTTGTTAATAGTATTAGCATCCCGGGCGCTAGTTTACTGTTTTCAAGCATGTAGGTTGCAGATCAGATGTTGTTCTTGTTTCCCAGCGACTTTGCAAATGTAGACAGCAGACGCACGATGCTGCTTGAAACAAGCAACCAATGGCAGGACATGTACCGCTGAGTCACACTTATGACCTCACAGACCACCACCATCTACAACACTGCCTCCACTTTTACCTCTTTCTCAAGCAGTGCATTATTATAACCTCCTCTAGCATTTCTCTTCTTCTGCTTCTTTGGGGTGACTTTTGACCCTGAGTGGCGCCCTCTAGTGGCTGTTTCACATATCCATGGCAATATAAAGGGCGCATGGAAGCATGTGGACAGTGATTTGTAATCGTTTGAAACGGACGTGTTTATTTTCATACATGAAGGAGACATAAATGAGCCTCGACAGTAACTACAAAGCTCTACTCCCACAGCCACATTACTGAAATGACTTACTTAGTCAAGCTAGTAAACTTCAGGGTTAAGACTGAGAGTTTAGGATTGTGATAAGTGTCCAGGGAATAGATATAAGTCCATGCAATGTCCTCCTAAGTGATAAAACCAGTGTGTGTGTGTGTGTGTGTGTGTGTGTGTGTTTTAGTTCCCGGGTTCAGGAATGATCTACATAACTGTGAAGGCATGCTAACAAATAGTGAAAAGATTAACACCCCTTCTATATTCATATATATTAAATGTGTCTGTACAGTAGCAACAAAACCTGCCACATGAAACTCGTCTTCATCTGTTTGAGTCACTGTGAGGCTTTCTGTCACTGGATTATGAAAGTTTAAAAGGTAAAAAAAATCTGCTTAAAGCGTGTATCTTTAACTGTGTACTGCGTACCTTGGGTTCTTTTGAGGCTGTCCTTTTAATTACCTTAGGGAAATGTAGGAAGCTCAATATTGTAGCAATTAACAGCACTGTGGTCAGAACTGATCGATACTTCGACGAAGATGTGCAAATAAAATCTAGCCAGAGTTTAGCTTTACTGTAAGAAAAAAAAAGCAATAATTGAAACTGAATTCACTTCTCTCAAGATTAAATGTTATGTCCTCAAGCTGCTCCAGGAATTTTCTTCCCAGGAAGCTATTTTAGAGGCAGGCAGGTGTGTGTTTGGTATCCAGACACAGAGGCAACACTCCTGCTGTGGGTCTGCAGACAGGTCCGAACATTTGTGCTCAGAAAACATGAAAGAAATGGGAATAAAAATAGATTTCAGAGTCAGAACCTTCCCTCTATGGACAGAACAAAGTCTCAGGCGGCTTTTCTGCTGATGTGTAACAGTCACATTACAGTTTTTCTCAGTCGATTTGGCTCATTTTTCTAAACAGTCTATTAGTAGGTTCCCTAAACTGTAAGTGCAACTGTTTCATGGAACATCTCTGCACAAGGTAGTAACTCATCCAAAACATGTGATTAGTCTTTACATGCTGAAAAATCCTTGGTAATCATAATCCGTCTTTTTCTTAATTTAGTACCAATTAGTTGCAATTCAGCACAATCCTCCTGCAGCCTAACAGTCAGTCTGACAAAGTGTGAGATATTTCTGAGGAAAGAGGAAACAGGGAAGTAATGAAGCGACTTTAATCCACTCTAAAAAGTGGAAAATGTGAACTCAGGCTGAGTTATAAACAGGATTGAATTAGACCTGGCCAAAGATGTAAACTACAGTCATTTGTTCCACATTAATCCATCTGGCATCAAAGGCTGGAGGGTTCACACATAGTTTAAAAGCTTAACCATCTACTCTGATTTTGACCCTTGTGTCACATTTTATGTCTATTTTCTTGCTCTGTATAGGACTTGTTCATCAGTCGTTTCTTTTGAAAGAAACTTTCCATTTACTTTGAGGATAACAAGTAGAAAATGAGGTGAATTGCTTATGTGACATTGGGAATCAGTTTTCTTTTGCACCTCTAAAATGCAGTACACATGTGACACCACTGTTTCCTCACGCAAACTGAAAGGAATCATCATCTAACATCCCCGCTCGGCTCGTGTTTGTATTCTCATATAGTTCTTATCCACAAAATGCTGCTGTGTAGCAGTTGGAGTATAAAATCAGTCAATTACAGCGCAGTTATAGAATCTTAAAAAGGTCTCTCTTTCCCATGTTGCCTCATGCAGGTGGTTCTTTTCCTCCTCCGCCATCTGCGAGCTGCCAATGTCTTCTGCTGCATTCATTTGAATTGTAATGACAGCCATGCTTCTGCTGCTTTCAGAGGTCTCCCCTCACCGCAGATAGATGCAAACAGTTTGCTTCCGTTCTGTAGCCAAATCCAATGCGATGCCTGCCAGATGAAAAAACTAATAAAGAAAAAAAAAAGGCTAATAACATCAGAGTCAAAGCAGCTTGGAAGGATTTGACAATTTCCTCTTTCTCAAATTAAATTCTTCTCTCCCGTCTTTCACAAAATACTTCATCAGTACATTAATTAAATGTCTGTACATCAAGCATGATGAACAGATGTAGATATTTAGTACTGTAGGTTATTACCATCCCTGTGGTGTTGTTTTAACAAGCTGTAAATCTAAGGATAGTAATAAAATGGTGTTAGAGTTAAATGCAAAAAAGAAGAGAATGTATTTAACAATATTTTTTTGTCCTCTGCAGATATGACTACGTAGAGATCCATGATGGGAACTCGGAGTCGGCTGACCTGCTGGGGAAGCACTGCAGCAACATCGCCCCTGCACCAATCATATCGTCGGGGCCCTCACTCCACATCAAGTTCGTATCGGACTACGCCCACCAGGGGGCGGGCTTCTCACTGCGCTACGAAATCTTCAAAACCGGTAAGTGGATGATGCTAATGTTTTTTATACTGGCATTTCCTCCAAGAACACAGCATTCATTTTGATTTAAGTGATCATAGCAGCACAGACAGATTTAATCCCAATGTTCTTAATAGAGCTGACTCTGGATTTTTGGGCTTGATGCCGCGACCAACATTAGGGAGTAAAAAAATCAATATATCAGCCGATATTCTTTATGTAGTAAGAGAAAGAATGTAGCCACACATTTTTGCAATGATTCCTCGAATGTGGTTTGCAAACACATATTTTACAGCTTAACAACAAACTTGATCGTTCAAAAGGACATTAGGGAACTGAAAAAGTTGACTCACTGGTATTTTTAATAACTATACCAAAAAAACAAAAAAACAAAACACAAATACATGTATATGTTAGATTTTTAATAGTGCATGCAGCTAAAAAAGGACATTTTTGGTTTTGATTCTGCACTCAGTATGAAGTTAATGAGGCACTGGAACAAGCAGATAAACAGTGTGTGTTCAGTTCATTATCAGGGATTCTCTCTTATGTTTTTGGCCATTACATTTTATTATTTATTTATTATATCTAGTTGACTTGATAGAAAAGTTAAAACAGCTTTCTGATCAAGTATCATAGAGTTTATAGCAGATGGCTATTTGCATCAAATGTCCCTAGAAGGACTTTTATGAAAATTGAGGTTAAAGACTTTACATTTAAAAACCGGACATGAATTTAGGTTTGTTGTTGAACCAGGAGTGGATCTTAAAAGTGGTGAAGTTGCAGCAAATTTCAAGTGATCACGTAGCAAGTTGCAGGACTTTGCTCCTTTCACAGAAAAAGCTGTCTGAGCTGCAGATATTTTAGAGGAATTGAACTTTACAGTTGCCACTTGAAGCTGCTGGTTGACCTCCTGCAGCTCTGCAGTTTCTTCATGCATTTGCAGAAAAGTTGAGGAGCAAAATCGTTTAAACATTCAAACTCAGGATTTACATGGAATGGAAAAAGTTTGCATAACTTAAAATCTTGTATTTACTTAAAGTGTCACAGTGATGGTACCTTATTGCTTTTAATCCGAGATTTTCATTTGATTTTCATACTGTAGACAGACAGAGAGTTCACACAGTCAACAGACGTCTCAGGACTCCAGGATGTCCCAGTATTTAACACTTTTGTATGACTTCTTCCTTTGATAAAATGATACTCTACCTAAAGCTGATATTTTGAGAATCCAGAACTCACAAGTATAGCACATTATCCCTGTAAATGTTCCTCAAACTTGGACGGAGGCATTGCACCTTTATAAATAGTCCATTAGGAGCTGCATTACAAGCTCCTCATCGAGGCCTCAACATGCTTCATTAGGTGACCAAGCCTCATTTATGGCCCTGGTGTCACTGGAGACAGACAGAAAGAGACGAGAGACTCGGCAGAGGACCCTTGAGAGCCCTTTAGACTGTCCAGGCGAGACATCGCTCCCCTTCATGGCACTTTGTGTGTATATATATATGTGTGTGTGTGTGTGTGCCTCACATGGCTCCCCTTCACGCTGCCATGGGTCAGCCAGAGCGAGACCAATTGAGATCAAGGGCGAGTGAGACAGAGGGGCGCATAGTGTCGGCCCCACAGCCATCTTGTCCCGTTCCCCCTGAAAGCATTCCACACATGTCTGCTTAATTGAGTCCTGAGCCCTGTTCCCCTGAGACACACACATGCACACACACATGCACACACACACTCACAGAGGGCTGAGGTTACTAACACAACACGTGCGGTTGTCGGTGTTTCTCACTTGCTGGCAACAGCCAGTTGGGATCTTCTGTGTGTGTGTGTGTGTGTGTGTGTGTGTGTGTGTGTGCGTTTGACACAGTCCACCTGATGACTTTAAAACAACAAGGGTGTCGGTGTTCACACCCCAGCACCCCAGAGAGAGAAAGACAGACGGACAGAGAGCGATTTGTGGATTTGATTTTAGATTTATGAGATTTTAAACATAAAACATGAAATATTAGCTTAGTAGTTTCATGATAAGAATTTGGATGCAGTCCGCTGTTACTGTAACAGCAGGTTTAAGCATCCAATTCATCATTTCAATACATTACCATTATTTATAAAAAGTGTTTAAAAGTTGGCCTGGTAGCTCAGTTTGTAGAGCGTGCAGTCAAAGTCAAAAAGTCAAAGCCTTTATTGTTACACGCACAGTTAAAAACAAGTTTCCCTGTAAAATGAAGGTCTTCCTTTGCCTTCCGCTCTGAATGCCGTTAAATAAAATATAAAGCACATGAAAACACAAGAATTCAAAAAAACATAAAGATATCAGGAGAGATAAAGAGAAAAGAACATAAATAAGTCATCTGTCCACTCTCTTGCCCACTTTCTTGTCCTTGCTTTAGCTGTCCTATCAAAATAAAGGCATGAAACCCCCAGCAATATTTTTAAGAAGTGTTTAAATAGTTATGTTATTTAGTTAAAACTGGTTTTAAAAAGGTTTAGTAAAAGAAAGGGTGGTGCAATTTTGTCTACTCAAAAAGAGCTTAAAAGAGAGAGAATGAGAAATATGTAAATAAAAGGTAAAATATATGATAAAATATGAAAATAGCCATAAAATGTTTGGGTCGGAAGACTTCTGGACTCAAATAGAGGTTGTCTGAGTTGATCTTTTGATAGGGACACATGTGCACTCAAAAATCACAATCACAGAAACTCCTAAGCTCTCTCTTTTATTGGTCCAGCATTTTAATTGTTTTAAAAGAGAATGCTTTTGAGTTTTTTGTGATTCGTGACAATAGAGTTAGAGTTGAAGTCGATTTGACATGACCAAAATCTTCTACAAAAAATTTTAGGGTTAAATCAGCCACTTTATTGGCAGGACAGTTGTCAGTGCCTTCCATTAGCTGTTACCAATTCATAACTGGCTAGCCCGTTAGCTTGGGTAGCCCTGGGGAGGGGACAACTAACTGCCGTTAGCTGGGTCGTTAGCTAACTGCTAACTCCTGAGGCTCAGTTAGTCTCAGGGTTGCTGGTAGCCAGCAAGAACAGCATGTCTGTTCGACCTCAGTGCTGTGTTCCCTGTCGCTCTCAGAGCCCGTGTTCCCTCTGCTGACTGGCTGTGTTCACTGGGAGGCTGCTGAACCCGGTTCTAACGGCAGCTTGCTAAAGCAAGTATATCCGTCCATCAGGAAACTCTGCAATAAAACAACCGAAAGTTGAAGCTGCAGCCTGAGGACATCCGAGGGAAAACCAGAAAATATTTTCTCCAAAAAAAATATGATTCAGTTTCACCCAAATTCGTGAAACAAGTTACAAAGTTGTGCTTTTACACAGTGAGGCCTCCAGAAACTCTGCAGTCTGCTCCAATGAACGGATGTAATGGTCTTCCATGCTTGACTGCATCATAAGTGAGAAAGCGTTTGATTCGACTTAAATTTAGTAACGCTCCTGAGTGCAGGATGTGTCATCAACCGTTTCAAATGAGTGACGTATAAATCAATATATGTGATAAAAACACTTTAACATCAATTTGGACTAAATGGGAACTTTAAAATCTGATGTTTTGTTGACTCATCGACTCGTGGGCTTTGTCAGTTTGATGCAAATGACTGATGCTGTTGTTTCTCTTTGTCGGACCGTCTCTGTTGAGAAAGAATCCTACTCAGGTCACCATCGGTCACGTACATGAACAAGATCTCTGGTCTCTGAGATCGATAAAATCTACAGTAGCACATATACAGGACTTCTTCTAGTTTTTCTCTGTCGGTGTAAGTTTGTGTGTGTCCAGCCTTCCCTGGCAGTGATGATGGAGCCATTTGGAACGTTCAAGCTGTTGCCATACTGCGAACACGATCTTGTTATCCTGGAAGGTGCAGCAGAACGTCTGGTTGCGTGGGTGACTGCATTTTGTTTGTGTGTCCGGGTGTATGTGTGTTAAACTGTATAGCCTCACGGTGAACTGTCTAAAAATGCATCTATCTGTGCTGCACATTCTGCTCTGTTTGACTGAAAACGAAAAGTCTCTCCTCTCCCCCTGCTTGTGTCCACAGACTCCACTTGCCAGCAGATATTCTCTCTCTAGAAAACAGGGGGGAAAAACAAGGCTCTTGTAGTGAAGAGGTTTCAAGCACAGCTGTAGTTTTGTGTGATATTGTCTTTTGAAAACTTGGCTTTTTTTTCAGAATTACAGGTCTTTGTTTTCAGGTTTTATCTTTCAGAAATTTGGCATTCATCAGTGTTTCTTTTTTGGATAGTTTGTGAATAGAAAACAGTCAGAAGATTAACCACTGATTGATTTTTGTCTCTTCAATCTTGCATTATCTGAGCTGTCGCAAGAAGACCTTGTTTTCTTGTAACAGGAAACAAACTTTAGTGCGCTTAGTGACATGAAATGTAAATTAATGCAAAACCAATCCGCTCTTTTTTCTAACAAATCTGCCTATTTCTGATAGAATAATTTAAATTTAAAACAAGGAAGCTTTGTAATGAGATGTCCAGTTATTCAATCTGTCTGAATGTCCCACGTTGACGGCCTTGCTAATAGCTTTTGCTTTTCTTCTCTCGATTCATCCCCTTGACTGAATATTTAGGGGAGGGTCTCTGTCACAATCCCTTCCTGTTACTGGAGTCTGTGTTTCAGAGTAATGAGAGGGTTTGTGTGTGTGTGTGTGTGTGTGTGCGCACGTTTGAGGAGATTGTCTCTCACTCCCTGGGTGTCCTAATTACTGGACCCCTCAAAGATTAACAGACTGATCAGTCTGGAAATGTCACACAGACATTTACATTAACACACATCTACCAGAGAAAACATGAACCTGCAACACAGAAGCATGTAACTGACGATTATTTTCATTATTTATTCATCTTTTTTTGTATAAAATGTTGAAAAAAATACTCATCACAATTTTTCCAGAACCCAAAATGACGTATTCCAGTTGCATCTTTTGTCCAACCAACAGTCAAAAGGCCCCAAAACTTCTTTTATTATCATTTTTGCTTGAAAAATGACTGAAAAGATTTATCACTTATCAAAATAATTGGCAACTAGAGTTGCAACTAATGATTGTTTTCATTTTTCATTGATCAGTTCATTATTTTCTTGATTAGTCATTTGGTTGTTTGGTCCATAAGATCATAAAAAATGTTGTCAAGAAGACGTCCTCAAACGTCTTGTTTTGCCCACAACTCAAAGATATTCAGTTTCCTGTCATAAAGAAGTAAAGAAACCAGAAAATATTTACACTTCAGATGCTGGAATCAGAGAATTTTGATGTTTTTCCCCCTTAAAATTTACTTAAACTGATAAATAAATCATCAAATTATAATACAATATCCATTTTACAGTCACATTTGCAGAGCATATAGCAGCACACACTTTGTAAATATAAGGACTTGCATGGCTTTGTTGAATACTTGGTTCTGATTGGTCTGTTATTTCTGTATAACAGAACGTCGCTATGGGCGTAGTTCTGATCATTGACTCTGGAGGAGCAATAAAATCATTTTTAAATCCATAAAATCAATTTCAAATTAATATTTTGTCTCAATTTGTTATTTTTTTGTAAGTAACTATATAATAAGCAGAATAATTTAATAATTTAACATTTAATGAAACTACACATGGCAAACTTGTTTTTGTTTACAGCTCTGTCGCTATGGATACTGTAGTAAAATTCCAGCCAATACGAACACAGCCAACAGAATGTGGCAACCAATCAAAATTCACTGTCTAGGCAGGGTGCCCCCAGCTGTTATTGTGACCCAGAACTCACCAGACACACACACACACACACACACACACACACACACACATATACAGTATATGAATGCACTGATGCAGGCTGGACGGTTACTCACAAATGCAGGGCAGCTTGCGTGTCTGCACGCAAATGTTGACTCCCACACACA
>JAJHUR010086604.1:0-16639 GCA_027495735.1 Lutjanus campechanus
ATAATAATAATAATAATAATAATAATATAATATTATAGTTATATATGATAAAGAATAATGTAGAGCAATAGATAGCATGAATATATAATAATAGCAGCTGCAGAAATAATAGTAGTAATAAAGTAGTAATACATATACATATACATATATATGTATATATATATATATATATATATATATATATATATATATATATATGTATATACTGTATATATAGTATCAGATCACATAGTGTTTCTCATCCATGTTGTTTGTTTACATCCTTCTTCTTCTTCTTCTTCTCCTTCTTCTACTGCTGTTACTCTGGCTGCAGTCTTTGTACGAACGGTTCACTGTAAAACAACGATAATGAATCATCAGACACTTTATTCCTCCCACTGAGTGAGCAGGCGACTCATTCTAATCACATTTGTGTTCGGCCCACAGTGGCCTGATCGACGTCTCGTGTCCGCCCCCCCCCCCGTGGAAAATAATTGGCCACCCCTGCCTCAGGATTTCACTGCGTATTAGCAGTGAAATGTGACTCATTCATTTAGTCATGAGAGCTGTCGACCATCGTATATTTCTCTGTTTTAACCACTTGTGTTTGTTGAACAGTTACAGATGGACGAGAGCAGAGATGGTTTTACTGTTCAGCTTGTTTCTAACTCATCAATTAATGTTTCACGTAACTAATGTGGTGCTAGAATTGTTTAAATTTGTGCTTTTTGTGTCTTATTAATTATCAACGATTAAAGGGACCCAGAACCTGACCTTCAGTTGGCATGAGGGTGAGAAGATAACGACTGAACTTTCATTTTTGGGTGAACTATCCCTTTAATTGATTGTTAACTTAAAAGAATGGAGTTCCGGTAGATTCTACTGCAGAAAGAAACTGTGGATTATCTTGAGTGATCGGGTCATGATTTCTGAAAAGAGAGACTCATTTTGAATTTTGAATTTTATTTTTTTTGGTGCTTTGAGCGCCACAGGCCGAGTCCCATCTAGTCTTATTGTATTTGAGAGAAGGCAGACGTCTCTACAGACGATAACAGTGCATATCCCTATCCCAGTTTTAAAAAAAAATCACATTTTGATTATTTTGATTATTGATTACTTATTGATTCATTTGAATTATTTTAAATACTATTTTTATTGTTTATTTTTTTAACTTAAAGATACAGTAGCAGTATAAAGGCGTAACAAGACAAGTACAAGTCACATATGCGTCGTTCTGTATCTTCCCACCCTTCCCAGCACCCCTTTGCCACCTTCATCCTTCTGATAATGTCTAGAATTAATAGGTTACGCTGGTAGTTTATATAAAAATATGAAAGTAGAAAAGGAAGATTAACAACCACAACCAAAAAAAAAAAAAAAAAACCCAGAAAAAACAGCCCACATACAACATATTCTCTCTATTGTAGTTCTCTTCTTCCTGCCCTGTCTATCCCGTCTCTCTTCTACGGGAACAAGTGCATCTTTTAAATCACCGTTTTTGATAAAATACATAAATCGCCCCCTTATTTCTTTGACAAGATCCTTTTTTCCCCCATAAGAATATAGATGATCTTTTCCATCAAAAGACAACAACACATTTCTCTCAACCGTCGACCTGTCCGAGGTCTGGTCGTGTTTTTCCAAGAGAGGCCAATCACGTCATGAGTCACGTCCTGCCTGTAGTCGGCACATGTCAAAGGAGGGGTTGTTTACTTTTCTGTACTTTTGGGATACCTGAGTGCTTTTTCAAAATAAAGACATTTGGGTCGAGGGGTAATTTTAGTGATAAAATCTCTGCAACAGCCGTGTTGATTTCCCCCCCAAAACTCACATATTTTAGCACTTTCCCAGAGACAAAGGACCAGTGTTCCCATTTCCTGCGTACGCTTGATGCATGTATCTGGATTATTGTGATCAAATTTATGGAGTAACATAAGTGCACATTAACAGATTATATTGGAGCAATTTATGTCTCGTATTAACAGATTTAGTTTGTGCCTTTGTACAAGCATCCTGCTTCTCTTCTTATGTCTGTAGAATCTGCTGTGTTGACCGGAAAATCTCTGCAGCATGACAGTATATGGGCCTGGGTGATATATCAATATTATACTGTATCGTGATACCACGAGATGACATATCGTGATAGATTTAGGATACTGTTATATTGTGATGTGTCATAATTGTTGTCTTTTCCTGGTTTTATTACAGTAAAGTGACTGTTCTGCTGTTCTATTATTTGTCTTTACCCACTTAGTCATTATATCAACATTATTGATGATTATTTATCAAAAAATCTCTTTGGGTTAATATTTTGTGAAAGTCATCTCTACAATTTTGTCACAATATCTGCGTATTTGGCCAAAAATATTGTGATTTTTACTAATTTTTATCACCTCAGCCACTTCTACCCCTTGAGTATACAACATACACGTACATGATCAGTACTGATCGATACCGACTGATGTGAAACCTCACTCTTATATTATATTATCTTATATCGCCCAGGCCTGACAACATATAGTCTAAAATGGTATTTTGACACATTTCACCTTTGATAAATATTGGTCCAGCTGGAGATTTTGATCAAATTTAGAGGAACTTTTATTTTTAGAACTCACAGGAAAACAACTGATGCAGCTCATCAACTGATGAGCTGAATTCCACCAGGCGCGGCTGCGTTGCGTTACGGCTGCGCCACATCAGCCGGAACTGTTTGCAGCCATTCTACACAACGCTTGTGATTCCACCAGCAGCGCCTTGGCACGTCCCAGAAGCGGCTTCTCCGCTTCAAATACGTGCCAAGTCTCTTTTTGACAGATGCTGCATCAATTAGCACAGAGCAGGAAGTCGAACGGGCAGGTAGTCTGACACAGGAAAGGCAGAGAGAATCCTGTAAATCTTTTCAAAATAAAAGACAACAAAAGAAACTATTTAACCACGTAGCCTTCTTATCCATGGCAGAAGCACAAAGAACAAGGAAAATCTGAGCAAGTAAACATAATCACGCACGCTCCGTGGCACAGACATGCCGTGCTTGCTGGAATCAACCGGTGAGAGAGGAAGATGGCAAACATGACTAAATGTAATGTAAATAAAATGTTGACACAACACCTTGTCCATTCAGATAGATTCTCCTCTGCAGTGGCTGTTTAACAGCTCCCTGTCCTCAGACTACTTCTTTTGTTCTCGTTTTAAAGTGAGAGAGGCCCCCTCGCAGCACAACTTACATAACGTGTGTTAAATATGGACCTATCATAAACTATAATGTTACATCCCTGTCCACCCTGACACCCAAGGGTGCCCCTAGATCCCCTAGTACGCCTCAGCTCGCCGTTGATGTTTTAAAAATCATCTTGGGGCTCCAACATCCTCTGAGGCTTCATCCTTGTTTGATTTATTTCTGTTGATTTTGGACAATGACTTGGGAAAAACATGATACCTATCAGCAGAGATATTGATCGGACAGATATTGATCAGAAAGTGTAATCTGAACGGTATGCGGTACGTAAGGACTGCAGCAGGTCCAGCTGTCTGCATGTTTTTAGGCTGCTTTCCTCCCTCTGATGATGATGATGATGATGATGATGATGCCTTAGTCATGTTTGTTTTATGACTCATCCAAATCTCTCCCTCTTTCTATCCCTCTTTTTTATCCCTGCCTCCCCCACCCTCTCTCTTCTCTCTTCTGTTACTATGTGACATCATCTCGCTCCCCCTCATAACATCATCCATCCATCCATCCCTTTGGCCCTTCATCCCTCATTCCACTCTGCTTCTCTCATTCCCCTCGCTCTTTCTTTATCCTCCTCTCACCTCGCCCATCCCTCATCCTCCACTCCATTCTCTTTTTCTCTGACCCACCATTTTACTCTTGACTTCTATCTTTGTATCTGCCTGTCTTCTCACACCTCCATCTATCCATCCATCCATCCATCCATCCATCCATCCTCTCCTCCCCCTCTCCTCTCAGGATGTTGCGATGGCTGGTGTGTGGTCGCTTGGGTCCAGTTTGGATGTGGAAGGCGCTGCTGCTCTTCGTGGCCCTCGCCTTTGCCGGCCAGCTGCTGGGGGTCATCTTCAACAAGAGGTATCTCATTTCATTCATTCATTCAGCATAATATTTTCTCCACAACTAGTCATTAATTGATAAACTAGGATATCTACAGAACAGAAATGACCAGCCAATTATTTATTTTCTACCTCCAA
The DNA here is from genome assembly GCA_027495735.1 of Lutjanus campechanus. Lineage (NCBI taxonomy): Eukaryota > Metazoa > Chordata > Actinopteri > Lutjaniformes > Lutjanidae > Lutjanus > Lutjanus campechanus. Next base: position 4,186 of record JAJHUR010086604.1, read on the forward strand.
ATAATTCTTGTGTCCTGTTTTATTAAATTCATTTCATTTTACATTTTTATTTTCCATCATTAAAAAACAGTTACAACTTCAACACTATGTTTTAGATAACTTTACTCACAATGATGGTATTAAAAATTATACCTTCAGGATATAGTACCTTACCAATTAGCTAGCTACCAACAGTATTGTATGTCAGTGTGACTTCAGTGTTCGCCAACTTGTTACGTTTCCCCAAAATATTATATTTACAGGCCTGCTGGTTAGAATTTATTCATTTTGGGGAAAGTTGTATCTGTGAGAGCAGATTATGTGCAAGACTGGTTTAGCAGCTAATGCTAGCTAGCCTTTCTCTGTCTGATATCCTCCAGCGGCTCAGCTTCTTCTCTGGGTCAGAGTTTCTGCAGATGTAGCTGCCGTTAGCGGGCAACAGAACAGGATGAAACACAGCTTCTGAGACCGACAGGAAATACAGTGCTGAAGTCACTGTGGTCAGGAAGAGACAAGCAAGAAAAAGGAACTGAACAAAGGCTGTACTGTCAGGACCGGGTACTACATTGATATGATGATATGTAAATGACTGCGGGAACAGATTAGCTAATGAGCAGGGTTGGGTTGCTTTCAGGTTTATCCGGTATGGTCTAATGTACGAGATTAAACTGATTAGATTTCATGCAAAACGACTTAGCTAGCATTTGTCATTATGAGACACTCTGGCAAATTAAAAAGTAGCAACCTGTGGCGATGGCGCTATGTTAGCTTAAATATTAACATCACAGCAGAAAGCAGGAGCTGCTCTGCTCTGTGACGTGTTCATTTGTCTGTAAATATTAGTTGCTAGCTAGCGCTCTTTGAAGCCATAATAGAGCGTGTATCTTTTGGATGCTGGATGCTAAGCTTCCACTTTCCACTAGAAATCCAACCCCGCAATATCTCTCTTGTAAATTAGTAACCACAGTGATAACACAGCATTCACTGTTTATTCATGTGAGAAATTAAGGCTTTCAAGAGGAAGAGACTCCTCCATGGGCAATTCCAAGGAAGAGAGCATCAATTCTTGTGAGTTGACACAGTAAACCATGTTTTTTTATAGACGATTCTCAGATGTCCCATTCTCCTGAAGGTAGCACGGTGCAGCCACAGAAACTGACAGGACAGGTTTTAAATGTTGCAGATGAGTACTATAGCTGCAAGTTTGAACTCGACTTGTAGTGAATCTTTGGTGTAAACTTGCCATCAAAGAAAACCTCAACGCCCCCCTTTTCACAGATATTGCTTCCAGCCCCCTCTGACAGTCTCTGAACGTCCCCAGGGGGTGCTCCGCCCCCCACCAGACCAGGGCTTAAAGTGGCACAGTGATTAGTTTCTGTTTCTTTTTTATGTCTTGTGAAATATGTGACACTGGTTAATTAAAGACTAATGTTAGCTAACATGCTAGCTCACCAAGCTGCCTGGTTTCCTGACAGTTCACAAGCTAATTAGCTTGGCTGTTGTTAACCTGACAATGGACAATTTATTAGGGATGCAACTCACTTTTATTTTCATTGTCAATTAATCTGTCAGTTATTATTTTCTAAATTAATTGATTAGTTGTTTGGTCTATAAAATGTCAGAACATCGGGTAAAAAATGTCCAAGATAACCCACAAACCAAAATATTCTGTGCAGTAAAGAATAAAAAAACAGTAAATATTCACACTTAAAGGGATAGTTCACTCAAATTGAAAATTCAGTCATTATCTACTCACCCTCATGCTGATTGAACGTCAGGTTTAGTTTTTAGTCCAAAAACACTGCTGGAGCTTCACAGGAAAACAGTGTTGCAGAATCTTCCAAACAATGGAAGTGAATGGTGACCAGTTTTCAAATGTAAAAAAAACAAAACATGTAATCACTGGTGTAATCCGAGTCTCCTAAGGGCCCAAAATGCTGTTCACTTGTGCGTGCACACCGTCACACTACAGACACCCAGTTCAGACAGTGTGCATGTGCACATGAACGTGGCTCCAAGCTAACGATCTACAGTGAAGATTCAGGCTAAAAACCTGGTGGATATGACGTTCTTCAAGTCAACTTGACATGTTGGGACTTCAGGACAGTTGGATTACACCAGGTGAGCAGTAGGCAGAGGCATTTTATGTTTTTGTTGTTGTTGTCTTTACATTTGAAAACTGGTCACCATTCGCTTCCATTATTTGGGCGAAGTTTTCCTGTGAAACTCCAGCAGTGTTTTGTGGACTAAAAAACTAAACCTGACCTTCAATCAGCATGAGGGTGAGTAGATAATGACTGAATTTTCATTTTTGGGTGAACTGTCCCTTTAAGAAGCTGAAATGCTCTGTACCTCAACTTTCGCATTTTCCTGTAAAAGTGACAGTTAGGGTGACATCTTAAGTTGGCTACTGTTAGCAAAACGCTAGCTAACCAGTCAGCTAACTTTAGCAAAATTCTAACTAACTAGCCTGCTAGTGCTTTACATATCTTAGCTAACTTAAGATGTGAATTTATGTCACATTTACAGGTCCTGAGCAACGTCTTTTAACCACTTTCAAAGTTTGGTTTTCTTTTCAACATGTATGAGGCTAGCACACAGCATATCCAAATACAAGAAACAGGTCAGGAGGAATGAAGGGTCAACTGCAGTGTTTTACAGTCCACATGTTGTTTTTGGTGGACAAATTATGTAATGGAGAAACTTTTTCTGGTTCTAAATGAACTCTGTGTAATGAACTGACATGTTTTTTTTTTGTCCTCCAGCTCACTCTTCCCTAAAAGATTAGCACTAAGATGGTTTACAATTTGTATGACAAAAGTCAAGTATGTACTGCTCTAACCTGTTAGGTTGATTCCACTGAAAACATTTCCGTGTAGTGTTGTTGTTAGAAAATGGGGCGTGACTGAGCCCACAGCGGTTAAATCATCACTGAATCACGCAGAGCAAATGCTGTTCTTTAAGATTCAACCCTCTGGCTTCACACTGATCAGTGATGACAGCAGGTGTTTGTCTGTGTCAGACTCATCAGAGCAGGAAAAACTCAAGTTTACTCATTTAAAGCAATAATGGCTCCATTCCAATAAGCGTACTGGTTAACAGTGAGTGAGAGCCAGCATGCATGATAGAAGGACCTCCCTTAAACAGAATGCAGAAATCATTGATACGCCTCTGAGTTTTTCCTCAATCTTGATATCAACCCGGTTAGGGATATTTCAGTTACCATACCAGTTGTGCTTGGATATGAAACAGATTCTCAGAGAATTAATGCCGTAGACTGTAGGGCTGGGTAAACAAATTTGATTAATTGACTTAAATCGATTTTCCTTTGCTTGGTCCGATATTGATTCATAAAAACCCAAAATCGATCTTTTGATACAAGTCTTTTCTCCTGTGGATGTGTGGCACAGCCTGCAGTTTTAACCCTGTTAGTCTCGTGTGATCAGCCTTTTGGAGTGAGATCTCGAGATTTCGCTAATTTTAGTGTGTTGGTTAGGTCATGTTTAATAAAAAGTGCATGATTAATGTAACTACTTGGGGGTATGGGTCTAGTGGTGTGGGTCAGATTCTCTAAACAGAGCCAAGAGGAGGTACAGAAGTCTAGTTCTGTCTCCACTTGATTTACAATAAATGTGCTGAGAGGTTATTATGAAATCATTTTGCAGTGATACAAAACAATGTCACCTACACTAGCTTTAAGGTGTGTTCAATTCAGTTTGGAAGGCGATTGTGTTTGCACACTAAATCTTGTGTTGCATTTTGGGCACAAACAGTCCTTTAACCGGTTTGTCTACCTTTATCTACCATTTACCTCAAAACTAGAAGAAAGCAGACGGAGGCGACTGCTGTGTCAGCGTCTATGCACAGCGATTAACCACAGCAGTCTGAGCTGACTGTTTCTCAACTTGCAGCTGTCTCTCCTCATGTGAGTGAGAAAACCACAAGAACCACACTGAGAGTGATACAGGAGCTAAATATGTTCCTACTGCCCTTATTCACCAAACACACAGAGAAAAGTGGCAACATCAGCTTCAAAGTTAGATTATGTTGATGTTGGTATAGTTGTGCAGACACAGTGGTAACTGTTATCTCCACTTTAAGTTTCCCATATATATTTAAAGTAATAGTGATGGTAACAACAGTAGTAATAAGGCATCAGTGGCATTCACATAACACAGGGTTGCACAAGGAAATGAGAGTTGTACTTCCTCCATGCTGCCCACATAACATATATACAGAATTCAGAATAGAACAGGATAAAATAAATATCCAGCTATTTACATTCATATACTGTATGTAACCATGAAATGTATCCAGGAAATAATTCTGCAGTGCTTCTTTTGAGTGTAAACAGCAGCAACAAGATGGTGATGATAGTGTGGTAGTTTGACGTCTGGGGAACGTCGATGTAAACACAGAGTCCTCCTCCCCTCAACCTGCTATGGTGTCGCGTCCTGTCAGCTTGTATGAGTACAGTCAAGTGCAAGAGCTCAGTCTCTCAGTCCCTCCAGGATTTCGCGGGCCTTTTTTGGGATTGTTGTGCCCTGAAGTGCCTGATTTCACAGCAGCTTTTGTGAAAAAAAAAAAAAAATGCAATGCCTTTAAGCAACTTGTTCCAGGGAGACCAAAACAGCACTCTGTTCTGAGTGTTCTAACAAACCAAACAGCAAAACAGGCTCAGAATTACAAAAATGATAAACATATGCTTTCATTGCAAATGAAGAAGTGCACCTGGGGATATCCCACAAAGAAGCAGAATCTTTTTGGATCTCAAACTCAGTCAAAACAGCACAAAATTAAAAAAAAAATCAAAGTGCACAGAGCGTTGATAAATGTCCGTAACAATGACAAATGAGCTCTTTTCAGGACCCGTGACAAAATAACAAAAATATAAATCCAGAAAAGTAGCGAATAATAAAACATTGAGTCGGTTCATAGAGATGTACAGTACATGTGTGATGTTTGTGCGTGGGGCTGCTCTGGGAAGCTACAGCGATTGGTCAAATTTGCAGAAAAGTTGCAGAGTTTGGACAAACTTGCAAGGTCGCAGAGAATTCACAGGGATTGGTTGCATTAGCAACTTCCTGGAGGGACCGATCTATAAAATGTGGTCTCTGGTTTCCCACTGTTTGGCCAGCCTGAGCTCCATTTTGTCCAGATCGTTTTCCTGACTTGACAGTAGCCAGGAGCAGCCAGTCAAAGCAAGGTTAGCACGGCTCCTCTCCCCGCTCTCCTCCTCTCCTCCTGGGGTGGTCCGGGGCAGCACATCCAGCTGACCAGGCTGGGGGTCAGAAGATGCTGCGTGTTGTTGTTGATCATCTCAGGGTCTGTTTGCATGTTTTGGTTTGATCATTTTCTATTATAAGACACATGGTCTCCTGCAATGTCAGCTCATATATTTTTGCTTGATTAAATTATGAACAGGAACTATGTGACCATCAAGGGATCAAATTCATTTATTTGTCACTGTACAGTACAGGGTTACACAATGAAATGCATGACGTCTGCCCTTAAATCCACTGGTTAATCATTACTGGGGCTGCGGCTAATACATTTTTTCTTTGTTAATTCATCTGTTAAACCTTTATTTGATTAGTCAATCAGTAACTTGAATTGAAGTGTAGTAATGCCCTCACATTGACAGCACGCTGATAGCATTCTTATCTGTCACAGAGCTCTGAGATAAACCATCTACAGGTGGCACGAGCCTGTAATCACCATATAAAGGAAACTTTCACATCATAGTTGTGGATGGGTTTAGTTTACTTTAGTTTATTTAATTTATAACAGGCCAGCGTGCAGTGGCATTAATCATTTCAGGGAAATAAAAAGATGGCTGCACCAGATTTAGCAGGAAAGCTAATTTCCATCTGTAGTCCTTGACATAAAAGACAGACGTCATAAATAAATCTTCAGTGCAAGTTAAAATACACAGTGCAAGGTACGTTAATAACAACATCATACAATCGTTGACAATCATAAAACATTTTCAAACACACCCATCTTTCTTGACTTGCAGTCAAATTTAGACTTGTGTCAAATCTTCCTACAGAGTAACAGCAGTAGTAGTTTGTCCGATTTTGCACATTTGAGTATACTGAAGCCGTTTCACAATCTGTGGCCATGTTAAGCTGTTAGTCAGCTTCTTTGGGTGAAAAACACAAACTTTCACAAATGCTGGAAACACGATTTTCTTGATGGCAAAAATGGTTTTATTGAAGCTTCTGTTGTAGTTTGTAAGATTTTACACATGTGAGTATTCTGAAGCAATTTGACACAAGCTGTTTTTCCAGCCTAAGGAGCTCAAAATCACACGTTTCCAAGCCATAAATGTTGGAAGCAAGATCTTCTTGATGGCAAACATGGTTTTATTGAAGCTTCTATTGTAGTTTGTAAGATTTAATAGATTTGAGTATTCTGACATTAAGCTGTTTCAGCCTCAGGAGCTCAGAAGCACACGTTTCCGGGTCAGACATGTTGGAAACGTGATCTTCTTGATGGCAAACATGGTTATTAAAGTTTCTGTTGTAGTTTGTAAGATTTTGCACATTTGAGTACACTGTTGAGATACTTTGAGTTAATATAGACGAATCTGGCGACCACTTTTTGTGTTGTGTATCTTGTGGTGCCGCCATCGCTGCAGTGACATGTCGTGTCCGTCACTCTAGAGTCTCTGCTCTCAGACAGCAGCACTCTTCATCAAGTAAAAGTTTGTGTATTTTGCATTCCGTTTTTTTTTTCTCCAAAGTTGAAGTTTGAAGTCCCGACTTCTTAGACATTGTTGTCAACAGGAACATTACATAAAAAGTGAGTGTAAAAGTAGAAAACTGTAAACTTGACTCGTATTCATTAGGACTCATGCCGTAGGGAGACGCCACCACAGCAATGGCGGCTTCCTAACTTCCGGTACTTCGCCGGATTCATTTGTAGTTTCCAACTTGTAAACACTGTTCACACCAACATCCAAGTCATACTTACGTCGCGCTCTGATGAATCCAACTTAAAAAGACAGAAGAACAAAGATTTAATAGATATAAGCTTGTCTTTTTAACCATCACATGACCGACTCCTCATGTTGTCATTATTGATAAGAAGGTTTGATGATTGTCGGTGTTCAGTCAGAACTTATTTTGCTGATTGACAGTGAGATACAATAGTGAACTTCATCTCCTCGGTATCTGATGGTGATCGCAGTGATCTCATTTGAATCTCAACAGTGGGAATGAACCATGGTGTTAAACACACGCGCACACACACACACACACACACACACACACACACACACACACACACACACACACACACACACACACACACACACACACACCTGCTCTGTGGGCCCCGATGGGTCTCATGCTTGCTGAATTTGTGTTCCACCCTGGGGCCAGTTTCACAAAGGTATTTGAGACCAGTCTGATGTGTTAGACTAGGCTTAATTTCATCATACATCAGTCTATTGCACGTTAGACCATCTCAGAAAAATCAAGACACACTAAGCTAAAAAAAAAAACTACCCCCAGGCTGACTGAGGCTTAAGACAATCAAAACAATCAGAGCCGTCAGCTGATCTGTAGCACCCAACAACGAAAAGGAGGAAAACATTTGGGCTCATTTTTTGTATACTCGTTGTTAAGCTCTCCAAGAAAAATCCTCCAAAAGACACAAAGCTGAGTGCTTTGTGATCACATCTTTTTTATTCTGGAAAAGGTCTTAATTTACCCAGAATTCATTGTACCATAGTCCTACTTAAGATAGTCAACAGCTAAACTGCTTTGTGCAACAGATGAATTTAGACCACTGTCTTAAAGTCTGACTGTCTAAATCACAGTCAGTTTCTATCTTTGTGAAACCGACCCCTGAAATCCACTGAGATTCAGCTCAGACCTGTTAGTCTGTGTCGGCTGAGAGGAAGACTTCACACTAATCAAACCTTTGAGAGAAGTGCAGGATAAAGAGGAGAGGGCTCAGGTGTTTGAAAATCTGTCTAGTGACTCTGTAAGCTTCTGTCAGCGTTTATTTTTAATGTTTAACTTGATCAAGAGCGGAACGAGTTGTAGCGTTGTGTTGAAGAATGCGGTGTGTAGGTCTGTGCAGCCCACAGGGCCTTCAGACTGACAGCTTTACTGTGTTCTCCTCTCAGCGTGGACACACAGCTGTGAGGGGAAAGTTCACTCAGCGTATCAGGCTGCAGAGACACACCTTCTCATGACTGATTCACACACACGCAGAGCAAAGGCTGGGTATCAAGCTACTGCTTGAATACAGACCAAAACCTGTCCTCAGCACTCGGGCTGCACAATTCATCGATATTTTGTAGAAATTGCAGTATGGCTTTGTGTGATTTTCAAATCGTAGGAGGTGCAAGTTCCTGTCCCACATATAAGATTATACAGACAAAAAATCACATCATAGTCAAAATAATCACAATCAGATATTTTTTCACAATCATTCAGCCCTAGTCAAGCATGGAAACCTTGGAAACCTGTTAAATATGGAAAATGGACACCAGATGTCACATTCATTGCTTTGCTGACGTATTCTTTGGTCATAATGTTCCTGATTTTGAATTTTAAAGGAGAGTGCATGGTGGACGCAAAACTCGTAGGGACGAGGACCAGCTCCCTCTGTAGATCAGCCCCCCCCCCAGGAAAGTTGGCAAGTTGCGATAGCAACAATTAACGCAAATTCAACCGATCCCTGTGAATTCTGCACAGCCTCGCAATTTCGTCCAGTCAACGCAACTTCAGAATCAGAATCAGAACTATCTTTATTGTCACTATACTCAGGTACAGTGAAATTGTGAATGTCTTCTCTCCATGCGTCAGAAAAATAAAGACATATAAAAATATGGAAATATAAAAATAAAAACCATAATTAGAAGCAGAAAGAGACAAACACCAGTAACAGCAGCTTTAAAATAGATTAAAGTTTATGTACATTGTGCAGATTCTTCATTTTCACAAATTTGACCAATCATCATAGCTTCCTGCAGTTCCACCAATCACAGCAGTCCCCCGCACAAACGTCATACGTGTAGATCTCAGTGAACCAACTCAGCTTTTTTGTATTTTTAATTTTTTTTTTATTTTGTCACAGGTACTGAAAAGAACACAAAGTTTGTCATTGTTATTGACATTTGTTAATGTTCTGTACACTTATATAAGTTATATATTCTATAATTTCATGCTTGCTTGAGTTTAAGCTCCAAAAAGATTAGATTTAGTTAGAATCTTTGTAATCTCAAGCCTTTTTAGGTAAAGTTACAAAATAAAAATTGCTTTTTTCTTTTCAATTTGCACATGCTCCTGCAACCCCACGGCAAAAACACCTAAAAACATCACAATGTGCATCGCAATGTTTTTAGATAAGCTGCTGTGAACTGTTAGACTGGGCTTGCTCTGATCCTGATACCACTGTTTGTATTTGCCTCTGATTATGCCTAAAATGCTGCTATCTGTACCAGCATATACATCAATCCAGAGCCATATGATTTATTTATTAACCCTGAATCTGGACTCTGCTGCTTCCCAGCCATGTCCCATTTGACATTTCTTTCCCCAGGATGGTGAAGTCATGTTCTATGGCATTCATCCTGTTAGCAGTTTTTACAGTGAGTGACAAGCAGCAGTTGTTTTAGATAAAATTTTTATTAGTTAATGAAATAGAAACATTTGGTCATGCTGTAGATTTCAGAAGGTGACCAGTTTATGTTTGCAAGGACATGCATCATGATTTAGGGTTTTAAATAGTTTATTTCCGACCAATCTGTCCATTATATTCACAATTTATCGATCAGTTGTTGGTGAAAAATAGTGAAAAATATCATTCTGGCAATCATTTTTTCCACTAATCAATGGCTTGTTTGGTCCATAAAATGTCAGAAAAAATAAAAATAGATTAATTAATCCTGCCACGATCTTGTCACTTGAAGAAGGTCCAAACATGTGAAAAAAACAAAAAAAACAAAAAAACATAGGTTCTAGAAAAAAGTCACTTTTTGTTGTACATGGTTTTTGGTCAAAAACAAAAACTGCAAAACTTCTTTGATTTAATGGGACGTGTGATTGGAAGATGTAGAGTTGCAGAGTTCAGTGTGTCAAAATGCCACCAAAATGTTATAAAGTCTATATATGCCTGCAGCATCTGATAAAAATAAATGCATGAAATGCAGGATTATTTAGGAAATGCTTCCAATCACATGATGTGTATCAAAGGAAGTAGAAGAAAGGGTATTAAATAAATGTTAGTGTCACTTTAAGGGCACTGGTACTGGTACTGTAATCGATTGACGATACCCAGCACTACACTTTAAAAATGAAAAAGTTGAGAAAACTCAAAATTTCAAGGCAACAGACTGCAATAGATTTTTGTTGTTAGTTTTGAAAAAGTTTTACCAACTCCTGATCTTTCGTTGAGATAATTTTCTTTTCTTCTTTAGATTAACTTAAAGATTTATATTTCAGAAACTCAAAACATATTTAAAAAATACGTATTATTTCACACCACTCTTACAAACAGTACAGGATGACTTAAACCGATGGATGACACTACCAATTTCAATTATAGGACGCATAGCCACAATAAAAATGATGATTCTGCCAAAACTCAATTACTTGTTCACTATGATCCCCATCCAACCCACATTAAAATGGTTCAGCACACTTGACACAACAATAACATCATTCTATTGGAATAATAAAAAACCCAGGATAAAGCTAACCACACTACAACAGTCAAAATTACAAGGAGGTCTAGAAGCACCACATTTCTACCATTACTACTTAGCCAATCAGTTACAGTACCTCAACAAATGGATCCATTCAACCCATCACTATCACCCCTGGTTAGACATAGAACAGACAGACTGCAAGGACATATCAATCAGAGACCTTCCGTTTATCAGCACCACAATCAAACAACACAGCTGCTTCAAAAACCCCGCAATCGCAACAACTCTGACAGCTTGGTGGAAGATCAACAAAATAAGAAATACAACATTCTCACCCACAACTCAAACACCCATATGGAACAACCCAGACTTCACTGCTAACAAATCCCCCCTAATAGGAACTAAATGGAAAGAAAAAGGAATCACACATCTCCACAACATCTTCAAGAACAACACCCTACTAACATTCCAACAGCTCACTGACATGTACAACATTGACAAAAAACACTTCCTCCAATATATCCAACTCAAAGAATCAATCAAAACAAAAGTAAATATAAACAACCAGCTAAAACATCCTCCTCTTTTATACAACATCAATAAAATAACACAGTCAAAGAAAAAAATACTCTCCAAACTATATAAACTCATATCATCCAATAACGACCTATATCACATACCAACAGATAAATGGGAACGAGACTTCAACATTCACACTGACAGTCAATTTTGGAACACAGTCTGCACCAACACTTTCTCAATGACCAGTAACACCAAGATTCAACTAATACAGTATAAAATCATCCATAGAACACACCTCACACAGCATAAGATGTACATCATGGGACTGACTGACACAGACATCTGCACTCACTGCACACTCAACACCACCGACAACCACCTCCACGCACTCTGGCTCTGCCCACCCATTCACAACTTCTGGAAACAAATAACCATCACCTTATCCCGATTTCTTAGCCATAACATCCCACTATCCCCCTCTGTCTGCATACTAGGAAACTTAGAGGAACTCAACACTAACTCAAAACAAATCACAGTCCCCCTGCTTGTGGCCCTAACTATCGCCAAGAAAACAATACTGCTCAACTGGAAAAATAGAAAAAATATTACAACAACACAATGGTTAGATCTCTTCACGCAGCACATATCAATGGAACAACAGTCAGCAACCCACAAGAATCAATTACAAGAATTTAACAACACCTACTCCACAATTATCACCGCCATCTCTATGCCGGTGAGTTAATGCCACAGCACAGATATACAGGGTTTGCCCACGGGGAGGAGAAGGGGGACAAAGAAAACTTGGAACAAAAGATAACTTGGGAATTTGAAACGAAAATCTGTTTGAAACAAAAAAGGATACTCACCATAACAAACGCATCATGCCAAACATAAAAATTCTGTTTCACTTAAGATCATTTGGTTGTTACACTGTTTTGCCTTGTTTTCTGTCACCTTTCTGCTCTTGTTTCTCAACTCTGTGATAATCATTACTGTTTAGTTTTGTTATCATTTATTTTCTTTCTCTCCTCTTTATCTCTCTCCTTGTTGTTTTTTCCTCTTTTTTTTTTCTTTTCTCACTTCTTCTTTCTTTTGTCCTTTGCCAATTTGTCTCTTTTTGTTTGTTTGTTTTTAGTTTTTGTTGTTGTTGTTGTTGTTTTTGTTTAGTGTCTAATTATTATGATAAGTCTATAAGGTCTGTAAAATCAACATCTCAATTTGCAACCAATTTGTTTGTCTGTTCACACATATTTGTTCGTCTGCACTTATTGGTGAATAAAA
>JAJHUR010086605.1:0-22972 GCA_027495735.1 Lutjanus campechanus
ATATTTAATTATTTGTTTTACTTCCCTTACAAAATGCAGCCGTTCTAACCCATTCTACCTTGTCACTGAAATGCAGCCACAAAAAATGCAAGTTTGAAAACCCGTTGCCATTTTTTTCAGAGGTATAAAAATCAAAGGTCATGTAGATTTTTGTATTCTGCATTCATTTTTAGCATTATTTTTGAACTTGGGATGGGAAATCTTAGAATCTGGTTGTTTCTGGCAATCTTGGCAGTTGCTCCCCTATTTGCATTACCAACATCTCTCAGTCATACCCAGGGTGCAGCAATTAAATAGGAAAATGTCTATGCCAATTTTAGAAGGCCTATGGCTCGTACATGCTCCATGGAACGCTCTGATTTCAACACATTCAGTGTCATCCTTTTACATTCAAAGAGCCACATGGGTGCGACTTTTCAGAATCTATATTATATTTTGTACTACACGTTATATATAATTACTATATTTACACATTTCCAAATGTAGTACTAATGACATTTATAGACTGCTGAATGATGGGACAGCACAGGTAGGAATTAATAATTATTCATAGAACAGGGAAAAGACGGCAGCAGCAGCAGAGGGTAATTTTCCTCATGCTGGAAATTATATAATGATCAGGCGTATAATCACCATTATAGGCTTTTCTATAGAGATGGACACCTCACATCAGTTGACCACAACACTCCGCTCTGTTCCCTCTCCTGGTGTAATTGGAACTCATTCAGCTCTTGATATCTGATCCTGGAGGATGCTTAGGCCGTGCACAGATCCAGCAATCCCAGTCACATATTAGTTTGTGATAATACACCAGGGAAGATGGTAAATGGATTACAATGATGCAAATCGGTGGAAATGCAGAACCAGAATCTTTTTTTTTTCGAAGGTAGCCACACCTTTTTTTTTCTTTGCAGAAGTGTCCATTCTTTAGTTTCACACATGTATTAAAATGTCTTTGCATCAAATTAGACAAAAGTTAGAAATAACATGTTCTCTATTAGACCGCATTTGACCCTTATTAGACCTTATAAAGCTTTATTAGGGTAATTAGGGACTCATTACAACAGAACTGCACTGTAAACTAAAGTGCATAAGAATACAAGACAAAATATTTTCTGGCCTCTATAATTTTGGCCTTTAATTGGATCTGGTTCACATATTGTTTTAAAAGGGGAAGTAGCAGATATGTAATTTCACTTTACAGTACACTTCTGTGTCCCTAATTACCCTCCAATAATCTAGTCTAATAAGGATCTGATAAAGGGTCTATTACTGTCTAATAAAGGACATAATGTTTCTCATTTTCATCTAATTTGATTCAAAGCACTTCTTGTTATGTCTTATTAATGACGTTGGAAAATGCAACCGAATGTGGCCTGAGTTTCTTTTATTAAGGCCTCCTGCAGCTACTTAGAACTGTGCAACTCCATTGGCTGGCAGTGTATTTCTGATTAAACATGACCAACAGTGTTTTCCATGTAAACAGCATGGGTTTGTTTGCATTCATAATTTCACTCAAACAGAGTATGTTGTTACCACTGCAAGGACGACAGTATGTTTAATTCATTATGTTTACAAGGCTACACTATTTATTTTCCAATTTCTGCACAGTAGTGGAAATCAGACACACATCACGTCGAGCATGTTCGGCAGCCTCGCCACAGTCACATCCGTCCGTGTGGCTCGTCTGTGCCGAGAGCAGAGTCATTATTTTTTAGCGCAACCTTGTCACGAGTAAGAAGAACGCTACCTGCATCATTAGTCAAAATCTTTTCTCTTACTTGTTCTCCAGTGGCTCAATTCTTTTCCATAATTAATGAGTTGTCTGCTTTCAATTTAGAGTCCTCATCCAGACTGTCAAGTACAAAATGGAACAAACTTGCACTCTATTCAAGTCATGGCTATCCCGTGAGGTCAAATATTATGGTCGTCGTTCCACTGATCTGTTTTGGGGTGGGTTTTTTTTTTGTTTTGTTTTTTTTTGGCTCTCAGGTGGCTTATGAGTCTTAACTTGGCTTTGAAAGTTCTTCTCCGCTCAGGACAGAAAGTTCCAGACAGCAGATTGAGTTCTAGGTGTTCCTACTTCTGTTTTAATCGTTGCAGTTCCTTCTCGGGTGATGGTTCACCAGGATTTCCTGTCCTTGGCACTGACTGTTAAATCAAAATGAAACAAACTTGCCCATCATTCATGCCATGGCTATCCTTCAAGGTTGAGGATGAATGACTTTGTTTGTTGATCTATTATGAGTCCACTCTTGGCTGTGAAAGTTTTTTTTTTGCATTAAGGACAGGAAGTTCCAGATTGCAGACCAGGTTTTGGTCGTTCCTGCCTCTCCATTTTCTTCTCTTTGAATATTGTGCATCTGTTAGTTTTGAAAGTTCCTTTTCGGATGATGGTTCACAAGAGTTTCCTGACCCTGTGGTTGACATGTTGAGAAAATGCCCCTGTGTGTATTTGTTTGACATGTACTTGATGTTATACTCTGAGAAGCACACAATACTTCACAACTGATTCCAATGGCAAGGAAACCAAGAGCTGATGGATTTGTTGCAGCCTTTACAGCTGTTGGGCTCATAGTAACTTCGTCCGCCTGTTCCACTGTTGAGGTCTTGCTTTGATTGTTCTTTGTCAGGGACCTCCTCCTCAACCTTACCGCCATGGATGACCCTGCCAGGAGCGTAGCTTGACATCGCTCTTGGGATCTCAGGACCACACAAGCTTCTCCACGAAAAACAACAATTCATTCAAGTAACTTGGCAGTGGTTGGTTAATGGTCTCCAGCATATTCTGACCTGTAAGAACCACTTATTTCAGTTTGTTAACTTTTCTCGTACACTAGATGTCATGATGCTTCTAACTTATGACAACACTTATAACTTGTTAGACAACAGCAATCACTGAAACCATATTTTACAACAGAAGGCACATCTTTCATCTCAGATACCTTGCAAAACAATGTGACTGTGACTAAAATTTGAACATTAGATGGTAAGACAAAAATTGCAGCTATTTGTTCGTTCGAATGTGGATGAAAATGCCTGAAAGCAAAACTTGATGTCAAGGTTTCAATTAGACGAGTAAATCAGATCTTCTGTATCTAGTGAGGGGACACTTTTTTCCAATCATACGGCCATTTTAGCTGATAAGATGGGTTTATTTTTCACTCAGATCTTTCCTAAAGCTGTATTAAATCAATAACCAGTCTGATGTGGTGGCAGGAAAGATGTTTCTGTTGGAATTATCTTCAGGTATTTTCCTGTGTTATGGGCCTAAATGTGAAGGACCGGGCATTTAGCCGACCTCGGGTCCACATTTCCTTTGCCGAGCCCTCCGGTTTGTCAGCTGCTTTTCTCTGGAGACAATGCAACGTTCATGGATAATTCAATTTAGACTCAAGGGCACTGAAATATAAAAGGCACTTGAGGCCACTTATGCCATTGTTGCGGTGCCAACTAATGCAGATCTTAACAAATGTACTGCCCAGACAGAGACACGGATTTCAATTACCTAAGGGAATATTCCGCAACGGGCCTTTGTAAGGACGGCATAAAGGGACAAAATCGGTGTGCTGAAATATTTTCTGTGACTTCAGCAAGGTCAGAGGGACTCGAGTGGAGTCAAGGAAACGGACATTTGTCAGCATGATGATGGAATTTCTTTAAATTGAAGCCCTCTCTGAGGCCCCCGTCGTGAATGCACAGCACACATGACAGCTATCACAGGCCTATCATTGAAGCATCATTGGCTGTCTCAGTCTCACAGCCCTCATTCACATAAATGTCATAACAATATATCTGCTGACTGAAATATAACAGCTCCATGGAGAGAAAAAAAGGTAAAATACATACATAACTGCAGATCTCCAGTGTGAAATATGTATCACACGCACGGTGAATTGGAATAAATTACGTCAAAGTCCTATTGTGTATGCATTTCAGTGGGGGACGGACAGCAGGCGTATGGTCATCAGCACAGCAGGAGGTAAAGGAAACCACCTCAGGGGGTTCAGGATGAGGGCTATTTGAAAAAGAAAACCCCCTTTAGCTAAATAAAAGTATCCCTCCCAACTGCTGCGGATGCAGTGTGAAATTTAATTACAATCCTCACAGCCTTGGTCGAATTATTTTCGCTCGTACACTTTTGAAATCAAAATAAATAAATGTAAGAAAAGGAATAAAAGGACCCCTCGCTGAGACTCTCCGCAGGAGACATGTCTCCAACCATTCTGCTCGCCGACATCCTTTACGGCAGGAAAACTTAATGAATTATTTTGCCCCCTTGTATCTCCCACCCTTTGAAGATGAGAAAAAAAAAAAAGTTTAATTGACACTCTGTCTCACCTTCCCTCAAAGAGGACACACCATGTCGTTCTCGAGGGAGTCGCACATTAAATGAGACAGAACAAAAGCAGGGGGGAAATTCACATTCTGCGGGCGCCTCGGATGTATCTAAGCATCGCCAAAAATTTCTTTCAAGAGGCATAATTGGAGCAAAGAAAAATTGTTGAAAGTTTTCTTACAGAATGCAATATTACCTCTTGAGTTTTTACCCCGAGAGTCCTCGCACGTGACTCCGAGGTGAGTCAAAACATGTCAGAATTCCCCTCATAATGAATTAGACGAATTAAGCTGCACAGAATTGGGTGCTTCTGCAATAATAGTCCCGCTAGTGAAATTTTGGATTTATGTCAACATTTGTTAAATATATACACAGTGTTATTAAACATGTTCAAATAAAAATAATTACTAAATAATGTGATTTAATGCAATTTCTTAAGCATTTTATCCATAGTAAAAGTTTGTTTCAAAGCCAAACAATTCTAGTCTTTTCTTCTGGAGTATGTATTATGTGTCCTTACCAAACAGCTTAGTAACTGAGTATTTTAAGCTACATTTTACAAATAAATTTATATTCCTATTGAATTTATGGATATTAGATGCTAAGAGTCAAAGCTAACATAGCAGACCTTGCTAGCTCCCATTTATCTGCAGAATTGTCAGGTGTCACAGTAAAGATGTTGCCTTGCAGAGTCACTTATCAACACAAGATGTCATTACTGCTTTAATTTAGTTATTAATCTGATTTTTATATGCAAATGTTGTTTTTTAACACTTAAATAGAGACGATTTACAGGTTAGAATTGAGATATTTGTCACAAAAAAGCAACACACATGCTGTCTAAAATTAGAGAAACTTATAAAATGCTGTTTATTAACTTATATTTTCATAAAGTTTTAGAGAAATTAAAAAGAAAAATGTATAAAACAAACGTTAATGTAATATTGTGGACATTTTGTGGATAAATGGTGAAAATCACAGAAAATAAACATCTTCCCGGTTAAAATCTTACCAACTACATGCAATTTTGTGCTCCTTTTTATATGTATGACAGGATCTAATGGGTAAAACTGAAATTCAAAGAGGCTGATTTTCTTTTTTTTTATTATGGAGAGTCAAATATCACCCAATTACTGATTCCACTGCAACATCCAAGACACTTACAGGAGTGAAAACAGGACATAGCTGATGGGTGATGATCCTTATGAGTGCAGAGACTGAACCTCTGTGGGCTAACTTGATGTCAAGAGACACTGCTCTAGCCTTAGCAGCTACGCCAATCTAATATATGCAAATAATTAATCAGCCCGCTCTCTCTTGATCTCATTCTAACAAGTTGCTTTTGACACAGTGGCAGTTCCCAAACGAGTCCATTAACGCACTTACCTCAACTTCATTTTCAGTGATGTTGACATTTTTGCATGAGAAGTCTCACCCCGAACGACTCCCTCTGGCAAGGGACTTTTTTTTTCTTTCTCACAGGGGCCATCCACATGCATGAGGACCGCTACCAACACGCACGCACACACATCCTTTCTCTTTCCCTCTCTCTATCGCTCACGCGCGCACACACGCTGAGGCAGAAAATGATCCCGCGTCCTGCAGCATTAGCATCTCTGCGGACGTCAATCAGTGCGAGTGAGCACTAACACCCTTGAAATGCTCATTGACAGCTTCCCTGCAACATGGACATGTCCAGCCTCATTTTCACAACATCAGTAACAATCCCATGCTGCTGTCATTAGCACTAATATAAATCAACAAGAAAAGCTCATTTTAGATGGTGTCTCTAGTTGGAAACCAGTGGTGCGGTTACATAATCTCGAGCTCAATGAGGAGCAGTGATTTTGTTCTGCACAACGGTTGTTGAACAGGAGTTAATTTACATGCACTGTGGTGTCAATTAGAGCAACGGTTCCCAACTTTTTCGAGTCGCCATCCCCCAGAATAATCAAGTTGGTGTTCGCCAACCGCACAAAAAAAAAATCCATAATGCAGACAGTCAGGGTGATATTTCCAAAGCTCGGTTGGAAATGCTGGCACTAGGAATGAAAATGAGACATTTTCTGTCCTGGGAACTGCACTTGTTTTTAAGGTATAACTTAATCTACAGTCGAAAGGTATTGATCATATTTCAGGCAACAGGAGAAATATGGGTTCCCAACCTGACTGCTTTTCGTGTAAGTTAATAAAGATTAGAAGGAACGAAATATTAACATTAACTGAGCATGCAGCTCGAAATTTGCTAAAGCAGTGAGCCAAGTTTAGTGCCTGTGATCTGTCACTGTCATGGAAGTCATATTTTACAATTCTTCATATACATGATATATAAACAAATGAAATTTATTAAGCTGAAACAGATTCCATATTCTTATCAGAGGCTGCTGACATTCAGTCGATGATCACTTAAAGTTAAAACGCAAAACTATCAAAAAGCTCATACTCACTTCGTGTGATATTTCAGATGCCTTCTCCAGAATATTTTGGCCATCCTGCATTTTGAGAGAGGTGCATTTCACCATAACTCACTGTTGAATGTAAGTGCTGCCATCTCAGCCAGTATTTTAGATGATAGAGTCTACAAGTTTGTAGTTTAACAGTTTAAACAGTCAGAAGTGTTTGAATTCAGTTCAAGTGCTTTGTGCTTGTTAATCAGTTAATTAAAGCATTCAGTGTGTTATACAATTATTTAATTAAGTACACTAGGCCTACATATTTTCTAAATATGTTCCCACATCTTCTAAATGTTATAAAATGTTTTTTTTTCCTGGTTTCCCATTATTATATTTCCTGGGAAACAGGAAATGGTTTGGATTTGTATTCCTGGGAATCCAGTTTTCTGTGATCAATCCTAGCTGGCATCTTGTGTTTCTCAGTTGATGGTGCTCGTGTTGGACTTTACTGATGACCCACCTTGAGTCTCCATTTCCTGTCCAGCCTCCTGTTGGCCGGAACACTGTGCTCCATACTAATCATTCCATAAGATAGCTACCAAAACTGACAATAGCTGCTTTGTTCAGCATGACACTGTGGCACAAAACTGTGTCCAATCAGAACTCATGCACACATGTTGACTCTCACAAATACACAGAATAAAATCTATTCTACGGCAAATCGTATCACTGTTACAGGCAATGTAGTATAAAAACCATTCCACAGTCTAAAATAGATCCTCATTTCCCATCATGCTTCCTGGACTGAGCAGTTTGCTAAGTTTGCTATTTTATGTTCCAAAATGCAAATGTTACTTCCTGTTAGTGTTTGTGTCTGTTCAGAACGTGGTGGTTGGTGGTGTTGGTAATTGTCGTTTTTGTGCTGGTTTATCGTTTTAACCCTTAATGAGGTGGCTGTTACATTTCTGTATTCTGTCTCTCAGCTGTATTTGCACATTTTGGAGCAAATGTCCCTTATGTCACATGTCATTAAGGGGCCGACATTGCCGAGAGCTGGCTCTCATTCCGTGCTGCCTGCCACGATATTTTATTTTATTCTCCACAGCCATCTGGCGACCTCTGGAAATTGTCCCCCGACCCCCAGGTTGAGAACCACTGAATTAGAGGATAAACGGTGTATTTTGATCTCAAATAAATTCTGCTCATGTAGCACTTTATCTTATATGGTTTCATTTTCTCACATTTCGATTACTGTAATGGTCTCCGAGGAGGCATAAATCACAAAACAATTCAGACTGCAGACTGTAGAGAATGCAGAAGCTAGACGTCTATCAAACAGATCGTATTACTGCCTTTTACAGTTTTTACCTTTAAGTTTATTGTGATTTTAAGGTTTTCCACATTACTGTGCCTTTAAAAAAAAACTCCATGTCCTGACCTGAGACTTTATCTCTGAATCACTGTGCCCTCATCAACCGGCAGGCAGTCTGGAGTCCTGTCTGTTTCTCCAGTGTCAAAGTGGAAGACTAAAAGGCAGCAAACTTTTGCATTTAGGGTTTCTCAAGTGTGGAACGACCTGCCTGATGACCTGCAAAATCATTATCTGAAAAATCAGAAGTGGGAGGTGGTAAGCGGGCGTAAAAAGTGCCAGACTTTCATCTTGTAAACTTTTAAGAGACAGAGTTGGTGTTGGGGGTACAACAGGCAGCTGAGGACATCTGAGCTTGTAATTGTGTATCATTTAATGATGAGCTGGTATGTTAAAGATCGGGAAAAACAACAACTGCAAGGAGAAAACTCACAGTGTCCTCAAATGTCCTCACTAGCTTATTAGTTCTGAATCAAACTTTCTGAAATAAACTAAATAAAACCCAAACAAATTCATATTCAGCAAGAGTAAACTCATTAAGGTGAATTATGGTTAAAGGAGCTATATGTAATTGTGCGTGCAAAAATGAATACTGCAGTCCAAAAAGCAAGTTGGAGCCACAAAATATGTATAAAACATGCTGAAATTCTGATATACAATCTACAGGTGGAGCAAATTATTTCCACCCACGCCCTCCTCTCCAGATTCAGGGAGGCTCAGGCAGGCTGCAGGAGCACTGCAGGAGTGCAAGACGAGTGCAACATTATAAATTGACAACAACAAGCAACAACGAGTCCTCTGTGTAGCTGTCTGCTCTGGAGTCTGAGTTCGGTGATTGCCTGTTTCACCGCCTGCCAGACTCCATTAACATTTTGCTCAATTTAACCGTTATGAACATCTACTCCTTCTACGAGATTATAAATGATTTCTTACGACTCATAAACAGACATTAATTCATTCAGCCAACATTCGGCATTAATTTGAACTCGCTGATCAACTGCGACCAGATTGAATGTGTGAAAAACACACTGAGCGCCTTAGGATTCTTTTCCAGTGCCACATTCCCTGGTAGCACCAATCTTTATTAGCACTGAGGGACTGGTCTTCTGTATCTCTAAAATGTTAAATTCAAACAACCTTCCACATTGGTTGAGGGAAGGAATAACCAGGTTTTGGTTGAGTGTAGGAATTAATTATTTATCTTCTTAGGTGCAGATCTCCCTACCTGTCCATATTTTTTACTTATAATGATAATCTTTCTCTGCCTTGTGAAACGGCGGTGAATGTAAGCTGTTTTGACAGCTCAAATGGTTGTTATTCTTTAAATAAAGGAGAAAAAGTGACACTTGAAGTCTGATCAAAAGCCAAGCGGTTGAACAAATGTGCAGCTGTATCAATGTTTATTGTGACTGAAGAAAAACGGAATAAATATAATGATAATACAGCGAACAGAGAAATTTTAATAGAGAGAAAAATAGCTAAATGGATAGCATGAAGATCAGTCATATTCTATTCCTAAATGACTTTGCCTCCCATCACTGCATGGAAATCCACAGAGGGTACACCAAATAGAGATGGTCATCTGGGAACAAGATGATAATTGATCACAATGATTATGAATCGTATGGCTCGGAAAATCAGTCAAACTGTGACAGCGGACCAGCTGTGTGGCTGTTTCCTGATATAAAAAGAACAGTTTATTTCCACTAGAGAGACAGAAAGAGAGACACAGAGAGGGGAGGAGGCGTGGAGGCTGGGATGGGGGAGGGCAAATCCACTATTTTGCTTTCCCCCAGCTGCCTCAGCTGGGCTTTACAAGCTGCAGCTGGTATAGTTGATCAAAGCACATTATTATTATAAAGCATGTTTTAGGAAGCAAATGCAAACAAAGGCATAACCAGGCAATTGATCTGTCATTCCACAGTACAGTATGTGGTCTGTTTGCGCAAACGAGAGAACAGCCAGGGAAGACAAAAATAGGTGATTGAGCCGCTCACGGAGGATATTAAAGGACTTAAGCTACTTTCCTGTGTCTTAACTCCGTCAAATCTGAACACACAGACATAATACACATATTTTTAGATCCAGTGTGACTTTCACTTTCTTAGAATGTCATTATCATTACCATTTGGAATAAATTAACATCCATAAATCTACTTAGAAATCACAGGAAAATGACATCCTTTATAACTCCAGAACTTGCTGGAGAATCTTCATGTTTTTAAGTTTTTGTTAGCATCAAAGTAATCCAGCAATATTTATCTGCACATCTGTGTGTATCACTGCAAAAGGGAACTGCTAATTGCTAATTCAGCAGACTTTTAATGGTGCTAATTTGACAAAATGTAAACAAATATTGGCTTCAAAAAGTTCCAAATCCATTAATCAGCTTTATTGTGCTGCACTATGAATATATATAATTTGCATGATTTTGGACTTGGGGTATTCTGGGTCATAAGTGCACAAGAGGCTATCCCAACCATCATAGTGTAATCAAACAGTAATAGTTCATATTAAGAAGCCTGTAATAAGCATTAATTAATAGGTAATAAGGCCCTCACAAGATGCTCATAACATTAATAGCACTTCTAAGAAACCTTTTAGCAGTTCATAGACTGCCTAATAATGTTAATGAAAGGTTTATGAGGTTGTTATTAGTGTTTATAATATCTTTACAAGTACATTATTAAGCTTAACTAACGAACTTTAGTAAGCTTTTGTTGTTGCTTTATTATGATTTTCTACAAGTAACAAGCATGAGGAGGTATTGTCAGCTGCCTTCCAAACCCACTCTGGAGACGAACTGAAACTAAACACAAATGAAACAAAATAAAGAATAAAAATGGAAAAATACAAACTATAAAAACTCTACATGCATTCGATAAGTGGGAGGAAACACCCCTGAGAGGTCGCTCGCCCACGGAGCATACACACATTTACAATTAAGACTTTGAACTGCCTCTGACCTTCCTGTGTACAGTAGGAAACCTTACAAACACTGGGAGAGCATTCAAACTCTATACAGAACGACCCAGTTGGATTCAGACCTCGCTGCGAGGTGACCGTGCTGAACGCCACGCCGCTGTGCCGCACAGTGTTAAAACATTAATGGGAAATTTAAGAAGTCTTAGAGAAGTACAGGATGTCAAACACAATAATTATTGCTCTGCACGGTGGTGACAAGAAGACATGCTGTGCTGCAATCTGTAAGACAGCTGACTCTGAAACCTGCGTGAGCCAGGGATCGATTCCTGGCAGTACCCCGCCTCTCCATGGGTTTGGCCCACTATCCTGGGTGGATAAAGAGAAAAAAAAAAAGTGAGGATTTTCTGATCTTAAGAACAAGAGAGACTGTAAATCATTTAAGGTTTACCTAATCTCATGGTAGTTGATCAGGGGAAGGAAAAAAGCTCAACTTTAGAGCAAAAATTATGTGGAATTGTTCATTAGGATTCTAAATATGAACTAATCAATTTTCCCCGCACACCTCTCTCTATCTCTCTCTAACATCAGCGGGTGATGACGCTATGATGTGCATCGATCATATAGATGCCACTCTCGCTGACAACGCCGCGCCTGATTCTTCACCCCGACAGGGAATGCATCTCGGTTCACACTGCTTGCACAAATCAAGGCGAAAGTGCTCATCTGCAGAGAAATCTGGGTTAGAATTGCTGTTGACATGCAATGTATCATGGTGTGTGTGTGACAAACAAAACATCTGCCCGGCGACGGGATTTAAAGCTATCTGTCATGCCATACAGGCGGGCTTTACATCATTTAATTCATGAGTGCAGGATAGAGATGCTTTAACACGGTATGTGCATATCATAATTACACTTATAGCACATGAAATGAGATTGCAGGGGTAATAGTCTTACAGCAGACCAGGTTTTAGCTCATGATTACCAATACTCATTTGAAAATAAGTCATTAAATACATGTATGCATAAGGCAGCAGTCATCAGAAAGCAAAATCTGACGAAACACAGCAACGTGAATTTTTTTTTGTTTTGTGGAATGTCTTGTTTCTTGTTTGGTCAAATGCTGTTGTGTTGTCTGTTGTTTTGCCAAATGTTGTATTTTCTGAAATGCCGTTTGATCAAATGTTGTTGTGTTTTGTCAAATTTTGTTTTGTCAGATGTTTTGTTTTGTGAAATGCAATGTTTTTGCCAAATGTCCGTGTTTTGTCAGATGCTGCATTTTCAGAATTGTTGTAAAAACAAAATCATAAAACTATCAAAATCAAAATATTTCTCGATTTTCAAATAGGTATTTTTAGTATGAAAATATGCAGTACATCCATGTTTGAAGCTAACAAAGGACTTTAAGAAGCAGATAAATGGAAGCGGGCAAAATGATTTTGGTGTGCAGCACGTTAGCCTCATCAGTGCCTTACAGCAAGAAGGTGGTTTCCTCCCACAGTCCAAAGACATTTAAGCTAGGTAATTTGGAGTTGCCCTTATGTGTGAATAGTTGTCTGTTTATGTTTGTCAGCCACGGAGATCTGGACCGATTCCAACCCCCCAAAGACCCTGCAAAAAATAAGTGGGTATGAATGACGGATTGATTTAGACAAATTAGATTAACGTAACAAACTACCAAAGCTCCATGCGTGTCTGCAAGGTCTTGTATTGAACTCTAAA
Source organism: Lutjanus campechanus (assembly GCA_027495735.1). Lineage (NCBI taxonomy): Eukaryota > Metazoa > Chordata > Actinopteri > Lutjaniformes > Lutjanidae > Lutjanus > Lutjanus campechanus. The sequence goes on from JAJHUR010086605.1 coordinate 12,748, forward strand.
TGGAAGAATGATTTCTTGACCTCTGAATTATTTCCACAGCTCTGTCACAAAGGCACAAAGGTTTACCCCAGTGATGAAAAAACAAAAGTTGCCACACAGTAGCGATGCACCTGGGAGCCATTTTCATGGTGCTGTTGTGTAGCGTCTTCCTCTTCTTACCTTTTTATGTTCCCTCATGAATCCCTTATGTGCTCTCAGGAGCACAATCAGGAGAGCCTTCTGGGCATTCCGCAATGATGTATAGTCCTGGGGAAGTGCAGAGGCGAGGTATCTGTAATACGTGATGTGGTGTTGTGATAGGACTAAACAAGTCCAAGGTCGTCCATTGGTGATTAAGAGACGCCGTCGGCTGCGGCTCCAGATTCCATTCAAGGTTTTCTTTAAATAGTTGTCGACTAATGGCAAATCAATAACCAAGCGGAGGGATGATTAAACATTCCGTCTTTGACTAATGACATTACGGCCCGAGCTCCTCGTAGCATTAACGCTCCTCACCCTCAGAAATGCGCCTGGCGGATTTGTACCTCCAACAAACTGACACAAAAAATTTTTAAGCAAGAGGATATATCTGCAATCGCAGCGCGTGAGAGGAACGGGGCTAAAGGTGCAGCAGATCAGGCTGCATATAAACGGCTCCATCTATTTTCAATTAAAAGATGCCATCGATTCGGGCCTATTGGTATGCATGGGCAAACAGCAGATGAGTGAGGAGTGTTCCTAGTTGTTTTCGCCGCCGAGAGGAAAGTGAAGGGCGTTCAAGCAAATCGAGCCGCTTTGTACACACACGTCTTAACACAAATTAACCAAATTATAAATAAATTTGTCATACTCAGGGTGGGGATTCCGGATAAAGGGAGATTAAGGGTAGCAATGCGGTAAACAAAGATAATCCCAATGCTCAATAATGCAACTCACCTCCCTCTCAGAGGATGGAATATATTTGTTGCCACTTATGTACAAATGATCTCTAGAGGCAATCACTCCCAGTGAGTGAGTAAATCAGCGAGCTCTGCATCAATTTTTCATTATATTATAGCATGTAATCAAGAGTATTAAATATTCAAGTTGCACTGTTTGTTAGTTGCAAAACATTCCAGGAAATAATCAGATAAATCGCTTTAATTCTGACCTGCGCCTGGAAAAAGGCCAAATCAGGCTATTTACCCAGGATAATCATCGTTTCCTCAAAGCAATTAGATTGGTAATGTCATTAAACAAGCGCTTTACATCACCATCAGCACTTAAGTCACTCGGAGGTCTCACTCTTTCCCCCTCTGTTTGGTGATTCCAGCCATCACCTCCAATCATAATGTACATTTATTAGTGTCAAGTAAAGGTAACAAGCATTTAATGGATATGTGCTGCGAAACCATGAATTATTCATTTTTGCGAAGACAGTGTTAACGCTTCACCCATCACATTCAGCCGCACAGGATGGAGTGAGTATGGCTGACAACACAATGTAATTATTAATGTTCTCAATGATTTTCTATGCCAGATTAAGCAAATCTATACACAAGGTTTCCAGTGTTATCCACATGTTTATCCTCAATTTGCAAATTGCTATTCATCACATGGAAGATGTTAACATTGAATAATTATAGCAAGACCTAATTATATAACTTAAGTAATAAATTTTAATGCATGATTCATTCCGTAGTGCCTGCTCTCATGGATTAAGTCATGCCCTACATTAGCTTGATGGTATTTTAATGCGGTGATGTTGGAGCAGGATTTTGGTGCTGTTGCTGCTGTCGGGGTGACTGAGTTTATCCATCAGTAAGTGACCTGAGGATACACGAGATGCTGGCGTTGCTTAATTGGGCTGGAAACAAATTCTCCACTATTGACTAAGGACTGCGAGCCACTCCTTACCCTCTCGCACCATCTTGTATTTTAGGATAGGATACGACCAGTAAACAACCAACTTTGCAAGAAGTTTGAGCAACAAATGGTAAATATCTGCGTTTTAATGCCATGGAGATCTGTTTTGTGGCACCAGCGGAGTCAGTAAAGTTCCTGGGTTATCATGTTAATCAATCTCCCTGGAATTTTTCAGAAGAATTGGGATCTGAAAGTTGAAATATTATTAATGATGTTTACTTTGCCTTGTTACTTGGTCTCTAAGGTGTCCGGATTTACTTCTACATTTTCATTTCGAAGCTAAAAACAAAGTTCAAAAGTCTCAAAGTTTGGCATTATGTGGGTCACAATCTCGGCAAGAAATTGGCAATGCAGTTACAGAATTGTGTTTTATATTTGATCAGCAGGATCTAGTTTGATCAAAGTTTTCGTGAGCCCTGTGTGTTGCACTGGGCAAACTCACTGAGAATTACTTGTTGATCACAAGGTAGCCCCGCCCGAAAGCATACCCTGCTTTATCGTCTATTGTACTCTAAATGAGATAACACATCATGCTGTACTGAAGAAGACTTGAAACTAGTGATTGAGATCATAAACATGTGATGCATATTATTGTCTTAACCTTCAACATTGAAATTCTGCTGCAAGGGATCTCTTTCAGATTAAAACGACAGCAAAAGACATAGTTTGATGACATCGTGAAGTGGCGTGGGTTCATGGGAGTTGTTGTCTTCACTTTTAAACAAGTGCATAGTCAGGCGAGCTTTCCTGAAGTTATAGCAACTAGCTAGCAGCAGCTAACAGGACACTCACCTCTTCCCTGAATAAATTAAGCATTTTGGACACTGGAACATTTGGGATGAACACACGTATACACAACATAATAAATAACACAAGTCAAGTGTTTTTAGATGTTTTAATGTGGAAATGTTACATATTGTAGCATTTTTATTGTGGCTTTAAGGATAAGAGTCATGGTAGATGACATCACAGTGTCGAGGCCTGATTATACAAAATACTTGGTACTTCAGTTCCATGACTGAACCTGTTTGTGAGGTGCAAAACAATAACTTGTCTTGCCTCATCTGGTTTCAGCTATTGTCGTCATGGCTACACAGTTTTTACATAGTGATTTGTTGCTCACCTCTACATGAACTTTTTTTAATGAACATTAAAGTAAATATGTTTTTATCCACTGAAACAAATTCTGCACTATTTAGCAGCACTTTATGCAAAGGATGATTACATTTGATAAGAATTACAGTATCTATCTATGTAATAATCTTGCTTGAGTGATGCCATAATCACAATCAAAACAAAGTAATCCATAGTCTCAATATAGCAGCACAACCGTGCTAGAAAATGTGACTGTCTTTTTATGGAGGCATTTAGTTGCTGAGAGATTGCAGAATTTACTCAAAATGGCGACAGTACATCAACAAAAGTGCCCTGGAGTATTTCTACCAAACGTCTGATCCACTGATGGATTTCACCAAAGCCCTGGCCAGACCAATTAGGCACACGATTTTTCATTTAATGTACATTTCTCTGCGAGATCTATCGGTAAGATGTGATTGAAGAGAGCAGCACTTTCTGTTTGTGTGCTTGTTTTCTTAAAAGTTTCATCCTCTTTAATGTTTGCTCATATCCACCTAACAATGACCACTTCAGAATGTTTCATTTAATTGGATGTGATTTGTAGAAAAAGGAGTTATCTCAGGCAATAACCAGATCAGGAAAGCAGTCTGAGAGAGAGAGCAGTGTGCTTTTCAGTGAATTAAAAAAAAAAAAAATCTACTATTCGCATGGTTGACAAGCAGATACAAGAGAAAAGTGCAGAGGAACAATTAATGTGGCTGAGTGCTATGAAACTCTCATTTTCAGTGAAGCTACCGTGGACAGACGAGGCTCAACTCGCAAACAAAATGGGACTCGGAGGTGGGGACTTGGCATAGGATTAATGGCCGGTGTTGGAGGCCACTGGATCCCTATGACAAAGTAATGAAAGAAAGACGTATGGCTGGAGTTCAGCCTGGCCGAGCTTGGGGGCCTCCATGCCTGACAAACACATTATGTGCCAGATGAACTGACGGGAGCAGAATACAGAAAAAGACTGTTAGTGTGGAGGAGGCACATACAGTATAAACTACAGCACATAAAAGACAGAGAGATCAGTAATAGAAAGGCCAACATTCAAATACCCTCCAGCGTGGAGCTTGTTAGCCGCATGGAACCTGCATTAGCCTCATTTTTTTTCTTTATTTCTTTATTTCTTTATTTCTTTATTTTTTTAGCACAGCTCTACTCTGTTACTTATTTATAAATTCCCTTAAACATAGTGTGTTGACACAGTAATTTGCTCAGAGAAGTCATAAGAAGGACAAATGACCAGTGTTTGACTGCAGATTAAGTCTATGGAGTCAAATTAGTGAACAACACTTTATTTAAAGGGGTGAGTCTTAAACAATGTCAGCTGTCAGCTCCTTCATGTTCATAACAGGTGTCATGTAACGCTTATTACATTAATGTGACAGTCTTAAGCACACCCCTTCAAATAAAGTGTCTCATGCCTCATATTATTCAACCTATAGCAGCCATATTTTGAACAAAATGCAAAATCTGTGGGGTTTTATGTCACATAACTATGATCTAAAATGAGATTTCCAGTTTGATAAGAACAATAAGTTAAACGTGATTTTTTGCAGTTGCTCGGATCCTGAATTTGTTTAATGCTGCTGCCATTACATCACAAGTCAGTATAGTTTCACAGTGTTGTTCCCTGCTGCAACACACAGCAATCAGTGATTACAGACAAAAAAAAATGTTATTAATGTCGTGGATCTTAAATCTGTTACATCATCTGTTCACATCTTGGGTCATGTTGTGTCATAAATAAGACCAAAAAAAAAAATCATTAAAGTCATGCCTTTGAGATTATAAAACACAAGATACTTTATTGGGAGAAACATCGGCAGTTAAGTGCACAAAGAAATTCAAAGTGCTATAATGTTTTGTTCTGAAGAACAGTGAAACAAAACGCATTACAAAATAATGAGACACCTGCTGCCAGCCTCACTTATTCTTGTCTAGCTGCCCTGGAGAAGCAAGGTGCTGTTCTTTCTCGTTGCCCCCCCTCACCTGAGCATTAGTGGCTGAACGGACGGAGTGGAGTGGCAGCTACCTGTGGCCACTCAACAGGTCACAACCCACCGCCTCTGTAGTGTGTGTGTGTGTGTGTGTGTGTGTGTGTGCGTGTGTCTAGCCCGACATGCTGAGAACCATGGGCAAGACAAGGGCTTTCAAGCTCCTCGCACCCTGATGGAGTATTATCAGGTGTGGCAGCGCTACTGTGCTCTTTCAGAGCGGATGAAACAGGGCTCAGGGCTGCGCCCCGTGTTTTTCAAGTCAAACCTGATTTGGAACACTCAAGAACAGGACAAGGACAACTGGAAAGTAGTGGAGATGTTCTCCCCATCCTCCCACATCTTTCTCAACACTTGCTAGTATTTGGAAGGTTTTCTGTGGAAGAGGAACCATCTCCTCTTTAGATATAAATGGCTCATTCCAAGGTAATGAGTCTTATTTTCAGGTAGTGAAAATGTGAATATTATTGTCAATAGATCCCTGTAAAGCTTACACGCCAGAAAAAATGCTCAAACTGTTGCCGTTTTTTTTTGTTTTTTGTTTTTTGTTTTTTAGGATTAAGGTTGTTTGTCACAGCCAGGGTCTGGGGCGTACACTCCAGTTTGTACCAAGCCACTTCATTGGAGTTGGTGAGTCACTTGTGGCCTTTCTAAAGGGACTGGATGCCATCCCCTGGGAAATTAAGGACCTACTGTGGCACAGAACAAGGCTATTTCTGGATTATCAACTGTCTCTTTTGCGGCAGTGTCCTGGTTCCCAAGAAAAAAACTGGAGACGGGAGACTTACCATGTACCTGTAGCACCACGATCTGTGTTTTGTACATACTCTGATCTGTGCGCTTACGCTGAACAGGGTACAGTTGGTACTAACACTGGTCCAGCTGGGTAATCGGCTTACCGTGTTCAAGTGCAAACTCTCATGTCTGTGTGGATTTCAGGAACAGGAGGTACTCTGTTTAATTTCACGAAGCAAAAGGAGGAAGTAGTAGGAGGCTAAAAGAACAGCTCGTTACTGCTCTTGCACCTTTTGGCACAGTGTTGACACGGTGCTTGTGGCACTGCCATGCCAAATAATGCAGGCAACCTACTGCAACTCTAATGGCCCAGAACAGTAATTTGCCTTGTCTAGTTGATGCACAGTGAGACTTTGTTCTCAAATCTTAGAAAACACCGGCACTTGTATTCATTGTGCACCGAGTACACACACTGAACTTAGGTCTAGGCTCCTTCTTACTGGCACTTTTGTTGAAATCTAGGAGTCATTTGCCAAAAAAAACCAAATCATCCACAAGGTACAATACATGTAATCCACACTACAGAAGATCTATGAGCAGAGCCAGAACATTACTGAGGACAAATGGTGAGGAAACAATGCCTCATGGGTACAGGATAAAAATAAATAAAAGGTTAGCATCCGGGGTGCCTTAAAAATTTCAGATTGAATTTGACAAGAGAAAGTTGAGGTCATTTTATAATGAATCAAAAGAAATAAATGCACTCTGGACACTGATTAACATCGCAAACAAAATTTGATTCCCTTTTGGATTTTCTGAGGTTAAAAAGTCAGCTCTTTATTTCTTATCTTCAATTGCAAGACACACCGCAAACTTTCATCATGTTTTCTCCAAATGGAAAGGGTCTCAGGAGAGCTGTAACTCAGATAATGCAGGCTGGGAATTTTGTTACGCCGTAAAAATGAAAAAGTTGAGAAAACCCCAAATTTCAAGGCAACTTACTGCAATAGATTTTGAGTTTTGAGGCCAGTGCAAACTCAGAAAAGCAGATTATCTCAACTAAAGACTGTAGGTTGGCAGCAATCTTATCCTTTTTTTATTTCAAAATTTAAGCGTCTGAGTTGGGCTCAAACTCGCTCTTTTGCAGTAAGCTGCATTTTGAGTTTTTTTTTTTTTTTTACAGTGCAATATGCTGATCCTAGTTTCATGAGAAACTTTATTTAATGCGTTGATTGAACTTAAAGTTGGGAGAACTGACAACTGTTGCTGACAGTAAATTAGCTGATTCAACTAAACTCCTATATGATGTCATTAAACAGGTGGACAGTGGTGACGAACATGTCACGCACTTGGCTAATGAATAAGTACTACGCAATTGGCCGACAGATCAAAACGATGAGCAGAAGAGCAGGGGGAGGAGAGACAGATGAACTCACAAGCCCTGAGCATCTACTGTACAGAGTACGGTTGTAGGGAGGAGACAGTAAAAATGACTCATCTGATGTCCATGTATCAAGCCCGCAGCACAGTAAGATGCATGATTCAGAGAAAATCATTACATATTCGAAGAAATAGAATAAAAATATGACATTCTGCCAAATGTTCTTCCTGCTGTAAACAAACTGAGCCCTCCGAGAAACGGCAAGCCATCGCCAAAGAAAGTCGACCTTGATTTGTGTTGTGACACAATGAGCACCGTTAGTGCTTTTCAGCTTTAATGGTTTCTGAGAGGGATTTCCACTGTAATTATTTGCCCTCCTTTGCAGTCTTCCTGGTCTGTGTGGTGAAAAAAAATTAAATCCTGACAAATGTGTCAGGAAATCATGATTTCCAAGCAATTTATCTCTGAAGGAGTTCTGTCCTGCTAATTGATGCCACAGTGATAATCACTAGAACCAATTATTTTGCCCTTATTAAGTCTCCACAGTAGCCGTATTTGCCCTCTTTGTTGTCATTTTCAGTTCGAGATAGCCGGTGCACATTTAGCCCAAGTTAGCTTTGCATTCACAACAAACGTGCACAAATATGCAGTTCAATATGCAGAAATGGACAGTGGACATTGAAGTTCCATACATTATGTGTTATATATTCACTTGCAACAGTGACTTGTTTACCTTAAAGTTCGTTATCTGGCTGCTCTGTGACCTGATGGTCTACTATACCATGTATTCAGCATTTTCTCCTATTATTTAATCCTTAAGAATATTAAGAATAAGATATTAGGAATGATGGTACAGAAACAGCCAGTCTTCTCACTGATGGTCTTGTTAACGTATGTGGGTCATATAAAGGCATCAGTATTAAATTGAGACAGTTTCATAACGAGTTAAAAACTCCTTGTAGTAACTTTAAATAAATAAATATATGCACTACTGATCAAATTGCAAGCGAGCACACTCTGGGTATGCTGAAACCGAAAACCTGTAGAATAAATCCCAGATGAATAATACTTTTTTTTGTTGTTATGATTGTGTGACATTGAGGAACAGAAAAGCTGAAAGAAAAGAACAACTTTTTCCAAAGGAAACAATCTAAACAAGACCTAAGGGTTTAAAGAGAATAGAATTTTTACCTGCTTTGGGTTAAAATAGCGTCGGATAAGACATTATCAGAGTGGGCCGTGGTTCTGGGTGGGGATTTTCTTATCGCTTTGTAGGAGGATTTTGGAATCATACAAGTTAGCCTGTAGATTGGCAGTTCCATATCCCCGCAATGAATAAAGTATAAGTCTCGGCATGAAATCAATTGTTTGTTCTCTGTTGCATCTCAGGCAGAGAGAAATTGTTTTGCCTTGGTAACTGTCACCGGTTTCACAGTTCCTTTATTACCTCTCTGTGACAACGCCTATGCTGACAGAGAAAAGCCTGAAACTGTAATGAGCGTAGATCCATTTTTAATCATTAGTTTGACAGTGATGATACAACACTCTTTACGGTACTTTGCTTTGTAGAAGGCCCGCTGTGTACTCCTCTGTTTGTTTTTACAAGAGTTGGAGAAAGATGAAGATACTTTTCCATTTTGTTTCCCGTTTAAGCATAAAATCTAGTAGAAAAGTACTTTTGTAACTGTGACAGTAACTGTTAAAAACTTCAATTCTATGCCTGAATGTGAGAATTTTTAATTTCATACAGTTTTGGTCCAAACAAGTTTGACAAATCAATCTCAACCCAGGGTCCCTTTACTTGCTTGTTCTGGAGCTCTTGAGCATATCACATGGTCTTATTTAGTGAGAGAGCTTAAAACTTCAGTTCTCATTGAACTTCATGTTTGATATTTTTACATTTTTAGCACTTTCAGACCATTTTTAGAGGTCTCTCAGGTGCTGTTCAAACTCAGCACTACCTCTGCTGATGAAGACCATGTGGTATGGTCAAAAGCTCCATAAAATCATAAGAGCTGATCAGAAGAACTTCTGCTTCTATGGTCAAAAAACTGTTAAACTCAACTTTTAACGCTCATACTACCAACATATTTAACATGAAAAGGGCTACTGATGTGTTTTTAAATTATTTTAAGAAAGTTAGTTAATTTTCATATCATTGCTGTCCGGTGGGAACATCATATTCTTCTATAAATCTACACTATTCGGCAACCTTTATACACCAGTCTGCAGGTTTTACAAATATTTAACCAACGAAATGTATTGAAAAGAGCTCGGGCTCAACCTTGGAACACCACTGGATCCTCAAACTGTTTGTAAAATATCATAGCTCTTGAATGAAGTGCCATACAAATGGGAGAAATTAACCTTCAGAGGTCTCTGACAGAAAGCTTCCGTTTTAACTGTTTTAAAAAACTCAGGTTTCTTTTCATTTCCTGAAAAGCTGCATGTTTTGGACATAAATAAAATAAATAAATAAAGTTCATTCATTCATGTAAGGTCACAGCGATGATATTGTAGGAGTATCTGTGTCTGCTACATCTGTTTATTACTCCTTTTAAAATTACTCCTTTTAAAATTACTGACAATTACAGACACTTTCATCCAGCCAATTAAACCTGCATACACATATTTTTTTTAAAACACACACAGAAAACAACGACACTTTGAACAAACTGTCAAAGTCGTGGCGTAATACAGTAAAGCACCTGTGAGATATAACAAAACGTATACAGTGAGAAGACTTAAAAGACTGTGTCGTACGGGTGAAAACTCCGGAACAAGTGAATAAGTGGACCTTGGATTGTGATTTGTTATGTCAACTGCAGCTTTCAAGGGCATACGATTATTTAATGTTTAACCTTGACGTGTAAGCAGTAGTAGATTTGTTCATTTTTAACAGGAGGGGGGGTGGCCCAATTGGAGCACCATGATTTGTTTCATTCACCAGCCACTAGCAAACCAATTCATATAGTTTATAAAATATGATGTATTCAAGACAAAACTGTAATTAACATTTTTCTTCTGAGGCCTGTCCATCTTTCAAATCCATGAGCTACTTCAGCACCATGGACAGCTCCCTGGGTTTGGAACAGTTAGGCTG
>JAJHUR010086609.1:0-30978 GCA_027495735.1 Lutjanus campechanus
ACATTGCTAACTATTCTCATTGCCTTTTTCTGCATGGTGCATATTGTCTTTAGGGTGGATTTGTAGGTATTACCCCAAACCTCAGCACAATAGGACAAATAAGGGGAAAAAAGCGAACAGTATAGAATGTACATTGTTTTCTGATTCAGTATGTGTCTGACTTTACAAAGTATACCATTAGTCTTCGCCAATTTAGAGCAAATGTGTTTGACTTGCGGTTTCCAGCTGAGATTGTGGTCAATTATTACTCCCAGGAAGGAATTTTCATAAACTCTTTCTAATCTGGTGTTGTCACACAGAACTTCAATGGTTGAGTCTTCTGGAATTTTGCTTTCCCAAAAATCATGAATTTAGTTTTCTTTATATTGAGAGATAATTTATTTGAATCAAACCACAGTTTTAGCTTAGCTAGTTCATCAGAGACAGTCTAATGAATCATTTAAACAAATATGTTGGAATGTTCACTTTACTTACTGGGACAAAATACAGGACTTGAAGAGCTCGCATCTCGTTGGAGGGATTCCTTATCAGAGAAACACAAGTGCGATGGTAATCTATTCTTTTTACTGCTCACAGCTCCTGCCTGAAGACTACACACATCTGACATTGGAACAAACAAGTCTACCTTCACTTCAGCTGCTGACATCTGCCCTGTGGACTCTGCATGTTGATTGTTGCATGGCACAGGTGACTCTGAAAGAGAGAGAATGCCCAAATATCAAGTTAAAGCTCTATTTCTGGTGATAACTGGATAGCATGGTTGGCTGACATCAGGCATGAACCACAAAGAGGAACCAAGAAAGGGCTTTGAATTTCCTCTTTGTAAAAATGTTCCCTCTAACACTCATTTAGTTCCACATGAATTTGCGACCATTAACAATAATTGAAGCCCATCAAACGGTCTTCACCATATGATTCTATAATTCACATGTAGGCCTCATTCCATTTTCATACCCTTTACAAATTTCAACCAATAAAAAAACTCCTGGAAAACACAACTTGAGTCTACATAACACAAAACTCTTTTCCATGAACACCCTAGTCTCGCATAGTCAGACAGAAATATTAGGCTCCAAGCATACACTTTCTGCAGGAGGGTGGTTGTGTCTTTTGTTGTGAACATTTCATTTGAAAGAACAAACCCTCAAAGTGAACAAACTGAACTGAATCATTTCCTGAAACGCCTTTTCAGTCAGTTGCGAGTCAACATGCAGGAATTCACTCACTGAGCCTGCCTCACTTTGCTGGATTGGACTGAACTCACTGTGAAGACCTGAGTAGTTCATAGTCGCTGTGTCGCTGCAGCCCACCCATCTTGAAATATACCTGCTGTACATAAGAGAGTAGTGCGATAGGGCTGAACGATTTGGAAAAAATATCTTATTGTGATTATTTTGACTGATACTGCAATTGTGATATGATTTGCAATATTAGAAGGAATGCTATTTTTTTCATCATTATTCTCATTTTCATTTAAAACATATCATTATGGTGTGATTTTTGCAAGGATCTGTACCAAACAAAGATGTCTCCTTAAGTCTGTAAAATATTATGTGTAGGCCAGGACATTTCTGCAGCATGATATTTAATATAAAATGGCACTTTGACACACATTTTGCATTTAACACATATCACACCTTCTGTGTGTTGCAAATTGCCGCAGGCTGTATTGCGATTTCAAATAAAATTTTGATTAATTGCACAGCCCTATTATAGGATGATATAAAAGCTTTGTCACATTTGCAGGCATGTCCATACACACACATACACATGTTACTGTTTTTAAAAGCTGTAAACGATAACCTCACGTGAACACAGGTAGTGTGTGTTGCTTCATATAGTTCTCAATGTGTGGCGAAACCTACAATATGACAGAATGGACAACATGAGTCTGTGTCAGATCATAGCGACAGAACACTACATGTTCCTTGATTCATTGACTAAAATGAACTACTAAAGTTTACTTGTCATCCAGACAAGCTACCAAGCTGTAAATGTTGAATTAAACATTTTACCAGCATTTTACCGTTGTGGTCTGTCATATGTCCGTAGCCAAAGTGCGCACACAGCTCACTCATTTTTTACAAACTGTAAAAGGATCTATTGCGTGCATTGCTTTTTTTGGCTTCTGAAGGGGGCATACCAGAAAAAGCATGAGAACCACTTAGTTACAGAGACATGCTACCTACATATTGATCCATAGCAGTTCCAGGGAGGTATGCAGATTTTTAATTTAAAAATGGAAAAAAGCACTGGCATCAGCCAGTGGAGCAAACAAACCCTACCCCTACCCCATAGGATAAATATTTTAGATGTGCTATGCAGATTAACAGGTACCTGATGTTATCATTACACTCACTAGAGTTTGCACTATTTGTAACTGACCTTGTGCTTGTCCTTGGAAGAGCTGCAGGGCTCTGTGGTGACCCATGTCCTGCAGGACCTTAAGCAGGTCTTGCACTGTTGGATTCTGCTGGGCCCAGGACCACAGCAGCTCCCTTGTGGGACTCCGACCTGCCGCATTCATGCGCTCCAACATGCGCACCTCTAACATGCTGGGAACAACTCGGACAGCTGGAGGCCAAGAAAGATGATGGACATACAAAGACGTCAAATCAAGCTTATAGAAGAAAGTAGGTTTGTCAACAAATATAAGAACAAGTGGTTGTGCGTTACTTTACATTTCATTACTTTACATTTCACTAACACAATGTACAGATGAACTACATGGAGGATGCAAAGCTACTTCTACAGTCTTACTAACCACCAAATGAAGTAATAATTTTCTAATAACACTGAACAAAGAAAAACAAGCAAATATGAGAATTTGTGAAGCTTAAGGGTACAGTTAACACCCAAAAATGAAAATTCTGTCATTATCTAGTCACCCTCATGCTGATTGAAGGTTGACTTTCACAGGAAAACAGTGTTGCAGAATCTCCCAAATAATGGAAGTGAATGGTGACCAGTTTTCAAATGGAAAAAACAACAAAAAAACAAAAAAATGCCTCCATACTGCTCATCTGGGGTAATCCAAGTAGCGCTCTAATCGTGCCTGAAGAGCTGAGCCCATCAAGGCCCTTGGCTAACAACATTCTGTCCAAAAATAACCCGAACCTGTCCCTTATTAGCATATTTCAGCTTTAACCCGATAACCGCCCAACATTTTTCTTAAAAAGCTTCCCTCTGTGCACCAAACAGTAGGAGTTCTCAGTGACAGGGACAATACATGGGGGAAATTGGAATTGATAATGACTAAACTGGGAAGAAAAATGAAAATAAATGAATAAATAAATAAATGAACCCGAACCCAAACTCGTCGTGTCCTGTCGGGTGCAGGCACAGAGCTCAAGCTCAAAATCCAAGTCTCCTAAAGCCCCAACATACCGTTTGCACACCACGCACACACACAGTTCAGATGATATGCATGCACACAGGAATGAAGTACCTAAGTAAGGATCTACAGTGGAGATTCGGGGCTTTAGGAGACTTGGATGACACCAGATGAGCAGTATGAAGCCATTTTATTTTATTTTTTGGGGTAGTTTTTTTTTTTTTTTCATTTGAAAACTGGTCACCATTCACTTCCATTGTTTGGGAGATTCTGCAACACTGTTTTCCTGTGAAACTCCAGCAGTGTTTTGTGGACTAACAAAACGAAACCTGACCTTCTATCGACATGAGAGTGATGACTGAATTTTCATTTTTGGGTGAACTCTCTCTTTAAACATACATATGTAATGTGAGTTTAATGACTAAATCCAAATAAACGTATTCATACATTTGTTTCAGTAAATCAACTGTAAGTCATATTCAGAGATGGTTGTTTCGATACCTTTTTGCCCGTCGCCCTGAGCTACAAGTCAGAGCTATAGAAGGTAAACTTGATATGAAGATCAGATATAAACAAGCTTGATCTTATAAAATGCTATGTAGATCTTATTTAGCTAAAATTTCCACGGGTTTCTAACAGACAAACAGATGTCAGAAACAGGGTGTTTATGAACAGACCCGCTAATACAAGCCACGAATCAACTGTTTGAAAGTTGGATCTCCTTCCCTCAGTCCACAACGGTGTGTTTAATATGCCTGTGGTCTCGGACCAGTCTCTCCATCAAACTCAGTCTAAATAGAAGAATCCTCACCCAGTCCACGCCATCCGAGCCTGTCGTCCCCACTGTCCATGATCTGACAGAATCTTTCGACGACAGCCGGAGGGACATCGTAGAGGAAAGTGGAGGAGTCCATGAGAAGAGCGGTTTTGACAGCAGGACACTGAGATACAGACAGACACTGAGTGCTCTTACTCAAACACGGAAACTCCCTCCGTCCGCTTACGACACATATCGACACATGAAGCCATTGTTCAGTGAGTCACACTCACATCATCACACGAAGCACGAAAAACCCAAAGTGAGAAATATTCAAATGCCGTGTTCACAACTGAAGCGTGCGATTGTTTACTGACAGCGGGTTTTCATGCTGAGAACAGACACACACCACCGACAGAGCTGATCACTGTCACATAGCGCAGAACGCTTCCTCCTTGCATGATAAGATTTATTTTTATCTTCCATTTATGATGCTCATGTCCACCTGTGTTAGACATTAATATATTACTCACTAATATTTCTCAGTAATATAGTAGGCCTACTCACTGCTATAGAACCGAGTTGGGCAGTCAGTAATACATTATTATAATATTAGTGTTGGGCAGTAATATTGTAATATTAGTGTGGGACAATAACATAGTTCAAGTTCAAGGTCAAATTGTTTATTGTCATTTCCACATAAAGATAATGAGACAATTACAAACAGAACTGAACTACGAGGCGTCTGGCATTTTAAAGTGCAGTGAATATCATTTTGTAAACAGTAACCAGTGTAGCAGAATGGATCAGTAGTTGAATATGAATATTGAATCAAATTCATGACGGAAGAGGCTCTGCGTGCACAACACCTCTGGAAGATGTCCTGGATGGAGGGGAGGGAGACCCCAATGATCTTCTCAGCTGTCCTCATTATGCATTGCTGGGTCTTGCAATCTGTTCAGTTCCCATACCAGCTGGTCAGGACACTCTCCACTGTGCTTCTTTAGAAGGTGGTAAGAATAGGTGGCGGCAAGGTGGATCTCTTCAGCTAATTTTTATATTTCATTCCTGTCTGTTTATTCTTTGAATCATAATACAGTGCACCATTTGATGATGACACAGCAGCAATTTTGTAGTAGTTTCACGGCAACAAAAACCTGAGACAAAGAAACACCAGGACCAACACTCTGTACGAGAAAACATCAAAGGAGGGAATTTCCAAATTGAAATTGACAACTTCTAACCTCAA
The DNA here is from genome assembly GCA_027495735.1 of Lutjanus campechanus. Classification (NCBI taxonomy): domain Eukaryota; kingdom Metazoa; phylum Chordata; class Actinopteri; order Lutjaniformes; family Lutjanidae; genus Lutjanus; species Lutjanus campechanus. The sequence goes on from JAJHUR010086609.1 coordinate 5,341, forward strand.
ATCCTGTCATGGTTGTGTTTTGGTTCGTTCCTGTATTATTTTGTAATATTGGTTTTCCTCTGTGTCTTTGTTATCTTTACTTCCTGTCTTTGTCTGCTTTCCCGCTCTTTGCTGATTATTGGTTTGGTTCACCTGTTGTTGTCCACCCACCTGTGTTTGATTACCTTCCTGTCTATTTAGTCCCAGTGTGTCTCTTTGTCTTTGTCAGTTCGTCGTGTTGATTTTGGGTGTGAGTTTCTGAGCTGTCTTCGTGTCTTCCTGTGTTCTTTGGATTCTTGGATTTCTGGATTTTGCCTATTTAAGTTTTTGTCTTTTGGATCCCACCTTGTTCATGTAAGCTTGTGTTTTGTTACTTTTTGTTTTATCATTAAATCACCTGTGAACTCCCTTCCAGTCTGCATTTTTGGGTCCACCACTCTTGTGGTTTATTAGTGACTTTACACCCGCACGTAACAGAACGAACTGACCATTATGGACCCAGCAGACTTTTCTGTGTTGGAGGAGCTGAAGAAGGCAAGTTCTGAGTTTGATCAGTTGCACTCAGCCATTAAAGGGTGCACTGATTTTAAGCACAGGATTTTTGTTTATTCTTTAATGGAAAAGACTTTTTTTTCGAGGCCCAAAATTTTAGTTTTTCCACATATAACTCAGAACCTGACAATGATTGCAGACTTAAAGCAAGGCTGACTTGGATTCTACCAATTCTGAGCTCAGCAGGGACTCACTAAGCCACCAGCCACCTGCGAAGCCTGCTCCTCTGTCAGCCAGTTCTTTGCCGGATCCTGTTCCTACGCCAGTGACTCAGACATCCCAGACGCAAGCGTGGCTCTCGCCGACGTCATGCCTCTCAGCTGCCCAGCGTCTCAGAACCTCAGCTGCCCAGCGTCTCAGAACCTCAGCTGCCCAGCATCTCAGAACCTCAGCTGCCCAGCGTCCTCGAACCCCAGCTGCCCAGCGTCCTCGAACCCCAGCTGCCCAGCGTCCTCGAACCCCTGCTGCCCAGCGTCACGGAAGTTCTGCTGCCCAGCGTCACGCAGGTTCTGCTGCCCAGCGCCACGGAGGTTCTGCTGCCCAGCGCCACGGAGGTTTCGCTGCCCAGCGCCACGGAGGTTTCGCTGCCCAGCGCCCCAGCCTTCATCTCTCCTGTTCCGGTGGGACAGTCGCCTCCATCTCCTCTTCCGGTGGGGCCGTCGCGATCATCTCCAGCCCCGGTGGGGTCACCGCAGCCATCTCCTGTTCCGGCTGGGTCACCGCCACCACCTCCTGTCCCGGTGGGACCGCCGCCACCATCTCCTCTTCCGGTGGGGCCATCGCCATCATCACACGCTCCGGTGGGGTCACCGCAGCCATCTCCCCTTCTGGCTGGGTCACCGCCACCATCTCCAGTCCCAGTGGGACCGTCGCCACCATCTCCTCTTCCGGTGGGGCCGTCGCCATCACCTCCTGTCCCGGTGGGACCGTCGCTACCATCTCCTCTTCCGGTGGGGCCATCGCCATCATCTCCAGCCCGGGTGGTGTCGCCGCAGCCATAGCCTGTTCTGGCTGGGTCACCGCCACCACCTCCTGTCCCGGTTGGGCCGCAGCTATCATCTCTTCCGGCTGGGCCGCAGCCATGTCCTGTTCTGGTGGGACCGTTGCCATCATCTCCTGTTCTGGTGGGACCGTCGCCATCAGCTCCCTCCCCGGTGGGGTCACCGCAGCCATCTCCTGTCCCGGTTAGGCCGCAGCTATCATCTCTTCCAGCTGGGCCGCAGCCATGTTCCATTCTGATGGGGCCGCCGCAGCTATCTTCAGTTCCGGCTGGGCTGTTGCCATCGTCTCCTGTTCGGGCTGGGCCGCAGCCTACTCCTGCTCCGGTGGGACAGTTGCCGCCACCTCCTGCTCCGGTGGGACAGTCGCCACCACCTCCTGTTCCGGTGGGGCCGTCGCCATCATCGCACGCTCCGGTGGGGTCACAGCAGCCTTCACCTCTTCTGGCTGGGTCATTGCCACCATCTCCTGTTCTGGCTGGGCCGTCTCCTGCACGTCTTCCCGAGGGATCCCGTCTTCGCCAGCGCCGCTGGCCTCCTGCATGTCTTCCCGAGGGGTCCTGCCCTCGCCTTCAGCATCCTGCTCGTCCCCCTGAGGGGTCTTGCCTTCGTCGCCGGCCTCCTGCTCATCCCCCTGAGGGGTCTTGCCTTCGCCGCCGGCCTCCTGCTCGTCCCCCTGAGGGGTGTCACCTTCACCTGTGGCCTCCTGCTCGTCCTCCTGTGGGGTCTCGCCTTTGCCTGTGGCCTCCTGCTCGTCCTCCTGAGGGGTCTCGCCTTCGCCTGTGGCCTCCTGCTCGTCCCCCTGAGGGGTCTCGCCTTCGTCTTCGCCGCCGGCCTCCTGCTCGTCCTCCTGAGGGGTCTCGCCTTCGCCTGTGGCCTCCTGCTCGTCCCCCTGAGGGGTCTCGCCTTCGTCTTCGCCGCCGGCCTCCTGCTCGTCCTCCTGAGGGGTCTCGCCTTCGCCTGTGGCCTCCTGCTCGTCCCCCTGAGGGGTCTCGCCTTCGTCTTCGCCGCCGGCCTCCTGCTCGTCCCCCTGAGTGGTCTTTCCTTCGCCGCTGGCCTCCTGCACGTCTTCCCAAGGGGTCCCGTCTTCGCCAGTGCCGCTGGCCTCCTGCATGTCTTCCCGAGGGGTCCTGCCCTCGCCTTCAGCATCCTGCTCGTCCCCCTGAGGGGTCTTGCCTTCGCTGCCGGCCTCCTGCTCGTCCCCCTGAGGGGTCTTTCCTTTGCCGCCGGCCTCCTGCTCATCCCCCTGAGGGGTGTCACCTTCACCTGTGGCCTCCTGCTCGTCCTCCTGTGGGGTCTCGCCTTTGCCTGTGGCCTCCTGCTCGTCCTCCTGAGGGGTCTCGCCTTCGCCTGTGGCCTCCTGCTCGTCCCCCTGAGGGATCTCGCCTTCGCCGCTGGCCTCCTGCTCGGCCCCCTGAGGGGTCTTTCCTTTGCCGCTGGCCTCCTGCACGTCTTCCCGAGGGGTCCCGCCCTCGCCTTCAGCGTCCTGCTCGTCCCCCTGAGGGGTCTTGCCTTCGCCGCCGGCCTCCTGCTCATCCCCCTGAGGGGTGTCACCTTCACCTGTGGCCTCCTGCTCGTCCTCCTGTGGGGTCTCGCCTTTGCCTGTGGCCTCCTGCTCGTCCTCCTGAGGGGTCTCGCCTTCGCCTGTGGCCTCCTGCTCGTCCTCCTGAGGGGTCTCGCCTTCGCCTGTGGCCTCCTGCTCGTCTCCCTGAGGGGTCTCGCCTTCGTCGTCCCGCCGGCCTCCTGCTCGTCCCCCTGAGGGGTCTCGCCTTCGCCGCCGGCCTCCTGCTCAGCCCCCTGAGGGGTCTTTCCTTCACCACTGGCCTCCTGCTCGGCCCCCTGAGGGGTCTCGCCACTGGCCTGAGGTCTCTAGGGCCACCTCTGCCCTGCCTTCAGGCCGTCCGCCTGAAGTCTCTGGCTCTGCCCCTGCCCTGCCTTCAGGCCGCCTGCCTGAGGTCTCCGGCCCGGTGCCGATCCTGCCTGTCCCTGACCTGCTCTCCTCGTCTGCCTCCCGGTGAACCTACCTGCCTTCAGTCTCTGACCACGTACTCAGCGTACTCGGCGTCTCCAGCTTCAGTCTGCTCTCCTGGTTTCGACTCGTCTGCCTGGCCATGACTCCTCTGCTGCTCGCTCCTCACCGGTACCTCTGCATCGTCTGTCTGCTCTCCTGGTTTCGACTTCTCTGCCTGGCCACGACTCCTCCGCTGCTCGCCGCTCGCCGACTCCTCAGCACTTTCGGCTGGTTCGTCTGTTTTATCCCGGCCGCCGAAGGACAGAACTGTACGGGTCCGAGGGTGCACGTCCCCCTCCTCGGTCCCGCAGCCAGGTTGAACTCTCCCCCTTTCTCAAGCCTGATAGCCAGAGACTATGTGTGGGCTGTAAGCCTGAAGTTTGAACTGAGTGCTAAGCTAATTCATCTGCTTAAGCTCCTGTTTTGTTGCTGTGTGAATAAAAGTCATTACCAACTGTTTCTGAGCTCAAGAGTGCTGCATCTGGGTCTTATACACACCCGTTACAGTACAATCTGGCCAAGCATGGACCCAGCACACTCACCATCTCCTCAGGCTCGCTTGGAGCAAGTGGAGGGAATGCTCCAGCACCATGAGGCACAGCTAGCCTCCAACGCAGCGGAGGCTCGGTACACAGCGTCGGCTCTTGAGCAGGCGCTAACTTCTTTAGCCACCCAGGTTCAACAGCTGGCGGCCTCCATGTCGCAGCAGGCCGCTCCCGCTCCTGCTCCGGTTCCCCTTCCCCCAGCTCCAGCTCCTCCACCTGCCTCCGCTCCCGAGCCCCAGGTGGGAACCCCGGAGCGTTATTCTGGGGACCGCGAGGGCTGCAACCCATTCCTGACAAACTGTTCCATTCTATTTGCCCTGCAGCCCCTCACCTTCGCCTCGGAGGCGGTGAAGGTTGCTTTCACCATCAATCATCTGTCTGGCAGAGCCCGCCTTTGGGGAACGGCGGAGTGGGAGAGAGGCACGCCAGCCTGCTCCTCTTTCCAGGCTTTCGCCGATGAACTGCAGAAGGTTTTCGGACCTGTTTCTCTGGGCCCAGATGCCACTGGGAGACTCATGGGCCTGAAACAGGGGAATCAGACTGTGGCAGATTACGCCATAGACTTCCGCACCCGGGCCCGCCTCAGTGACTGGAACTCTGCGGCCCAGTGCGACGCTTTCCTCCACGGACTAGCACCTTACATCAAGGATGAGCTGGTTTCCTTCGATCCTCCACCCTCCCTCGATGGACTCATCGAACTCACCTCCAGGCTGGACAGGTGCATCCAGGCGAGGAGAAGGGAGTCACGTCAGGCAGGGGCGGACCGCCGGCCATCCACCCGCCCACAGGGGGCCCCAGCCGCCTCCAACCTGCCCTCTGAAATGCCATCAGGAGGAGGGGAACCTATGCAGGTGGGACGCACCAGCCTAACGCCAGAGGAGCGTGAGCGGCGACATCAAGGGAACCTCTGCCTCTACTGCGGCCAGGCTGGACACTTCGTCTCCCGCTGCCCAGCAAAAGGGAGGGCTCAGCAGTAAACAGGGGTGTCCTGCTGAGCCGTACCCAAGACTCTGCCCCTAACTCACGACCCCTGTTCCATGTTCGGCTGCTGTTGGCAGGGGGCTCTCACACCCTTGCTACCTTCATTGACTCTGGGGCAGACGTCAGTCTTATTGACGAGGAGCTCACCCTCCAGCTGGGGATCAACCAGGTTCCCCTGCCTCGCCCGGTTCCAACCAGCGCCCTGGACAGCCATCTCCTGGGGACGGTCACCCATCAGACCGCGCCCATCCGCATGCTCCTGTCTGGCAACCACCATGAGACCATACAGTTTCACGTCCTGAGGTCACCACATCTCCCGCTGATCCTTGGCTACCCCTGGCTCCGTCGTCACAACCCCCATATCGACTGGTCTACGGGGTCCATTCTGGGGTGGAGTTCCACATGCCATCAGGTCTGCCTTAAACAAGCGGCAGCACCTCAACCGGCTGCCAGCTCCAGTCCTGCTCCTGACCTGTCCGGGGTGCCCTCTGAATACCACGACTTCCGGGAGGTGTTCAGCAAGGCTAAGGCGACCTCCCTGCGCCCCCATTGTCCATACGACTGTGCCATAGACCTCCTGCCCGGCACCTCGCCCCCCAAGGGTCGTCTTTACTCCCTGTCTGCACCCGAAAGAGAGGCCATGGAACAGTACATCAATGACGCCTTGGCTGCTGGTATTATTCATCCCTCCTCGTCACCTGCTGGGGCCGGATTCTTCTTCGTCGAGAAGAAAGACCCTGAGACCCTGCATTGAGTACAGGGGCCTAAATGACATCACCGTCAAGAATCGCTACCCCCTGCCCCTCATCGCCTCCGCCTTCGAGTTGCTTCAGGGGGCCACGATCTTCTCCAAGCTGGATCTCCGCAACGCCTATCATCTGGTCTGGATCCGGGAGGGGGACGAGTGGAAGACGGCTTTCAACACGCCCACAGGACATTATGAGTACCTGGTCATGCCTTTCGGCCGTGTTCCAGGCACTCATTAATGACATTCTGAGAGACATGCTCAACAAGTTTGTGTTTGTTTATCTGGACGACATCCTGATCTTCTCCAGATCCCAAGAAGAGCATGTGCATCATGTCCAGGCCGTGCTCCAACGCCTGCTGGAGAACTCTCTGTTTGTGAAGGCCGAAAAATGTGAGTTCCACGCCACCACCGTCTCATTCCTGTGGTACATCATTGGTCCAGGCAGCATGGAGATGGACCCCACCAAGGTCTCTGCCGTCACATCCTGGTCCATCCCCGATTCCCGGAAACAGCTGCAACGGTTTCTGGGTTTTGCCAACTTCTGCCGGAGGTTCATCCGGGGGTACAGTACTGTGGCCGCTCCCCTCACCGCCCTCACCTCCTCCAAGGTCCCTTTCCGCTGGTCCCAGGCAGCTGAGGAGTTCCAGAACTTCAAGGTCCGGTTCATGTCTGCCCCTATTCTCTTGGTTCCCGCCCCCGAGAGACAGTTCATGGTGGAGGTGGACGCCTCTGACGTGGGAGTGGGAGCCATCCTCTCTCAGCGGTCAGCTGAGGATCAAAAGCTGCACCCCTGCGCCTTTTTCTCCCGGCGACTGTCTCCAGCTGAAAAGAAATGGTAAATGGTCTGTATTTATATAGCGCTTTTCTAGTCTTATAGACCACTCAAAGCGCTTTCACAATTACATCACATTTTACCCCATTCACACACACTTTCACACACTAATGACAGGTGGCTTCTTCTTCTACAGAAGACCCAACCTGTACATCAGAACTCATTCACTCACATTCATACACCGGTGACGCAGCACCGGGAGCAGTTCGGGGTTCAGTGTCTTGCCCAAGGACACTTCGACATGTCGACTAGAGGAGCCGGGAATCGAACCACCAACCCTTCGATTGGGAGACGACCCGCTCTACCACTGAGCCACAGCCGCCCCAAGAAAGAACTATGACATTGGGAACCGAGAACTGTTGGCGGTGAAGCTGGCATTGGAGGAGTGGCGCCACTGGCTGGAGGGAACTAAGCTGCCCTTCTTGGTCTGGACCGACCACAAGAACCTCGAGTACATCCGTTCGGCCAAGAGACTGAACTCCCGGCAAGCCCGGTGGTCCCTGTTCTTCACCAGACTCAACTTCTCCCTTTCCTATCGGCCGGGCTCCCGCAACGTCAAGCCTGACGCCCTGTCTCGCCAGTTCATGGGGAAGGAGGACACCGCTCCCAACCCTGACACCATCCTCCCTGTTCCCCGTCTGGTGGCTTCCCTCTCCTGGGAGGTGGAAGAGTGGGTTAAAGCCGCCCTGGAGAATCAGCCGGGCCCCAGCTCCTGTCCCCTCGACTGCCTGTTTGTCCCTCAGGGTTTACGGTCCGACGTCCTGCAATGGGCCCACGGCTCCCGGCTCACGTGTCACCCAGGCATTCAGCGCACGAAGGAGGCCCTGCAGCGACGGTTCTGGTGGGCCACCTTGGAGGAAGACACTAGGGACTTCGTCAACGCCTGCCTGATCTGCAGTCAGCACAAGTCCTCCCGTCGAGCCCCGGCCAGCTACCTGCAACCTCTGCCTGTGCCACATCGACCCTGGTCTCATATCTCCCTGGACTTTGTCACCGGTCTGCCACTGTCGGGTGGAAATACTACCATCCTGACGGTGGTGGACCGGTTCAGCAAGATGGCTCACTTCGTGCCCTTACCCAAGCTCCCTTCAGCCAAAGAGACCGCCGAACTACTCCTGTAGCACGTTGTCCGGGTCCACGGCCTCCCCTCTGATGTGGTCTCAGATCGTGGCCCGCAGTTCACCTCAGTATTCTGGCGAGAGTTCTGCTGCCTCATCGGGGCCACCTCCAGCCTGTCCTCCGGGTACCACCCTCAATCTAACGGCCAATCAGAGAGGATGAATCAGGAGATGGAGACGGCGCTCCGCTGCATGGCTTCCAAACGCCCCTCGACTTGATCCAAACAGCTGTTGTGGGTAGAGTACGCCCACAACACCTTAACCAGTTCTGCCACAGGGTTGTCCCCCTTCCAGTGTGCCTACGGTTTCCAGCCTCCTCTGTTCCCGGCACTGGAAAAGGAGGTCTCCTGCCCTTCTGTTGGGGCCTTTATCCGCCGTTGCCACCAGACCTGGACCCAGGCTAGAGCCGCTCTCCTGAGGGCCGCTGATCGCTACTCCGCAGCCGCCAACCGTCATCGCTCCAGGGCGCCTACCTACCTGGTGGGCCAGAAGGTGTGGCTCTCTACCCGGGATCTTCCCCTGAGGGTGAAGTCCAAAAAGCTGGCTCCCAAGTTCATCGGGCCATTTGCCATTGAGAAGATCATCAACCCTGCAGCCGTCAGGCTCAAGCTGCCCCGCGCCATGCGGATCCACCCCACCTTCCACGTTTCTAAAATCAAGCCAGTGAGGGAGAGTCCACTGATGCCTGCCTCTCAGCCACCACCTCCTCCCCGGATCATTGATGGGGGCCCTGCCTTCTCAGTTCGCCGCCTGCTGCACTCCCGTCGCCGTGGGAGGGGTCTCCAATACCTCGTCGACTGGGAGGGATACGGCCCTGAGGAGAGGTCATGGGTGCCAGCTCGCCACATCTTGGATGATCAACTCATCAGTCAGTTTCATCGCCTCCACCCTGACCAGCCCTCCAGGGTCCACACCGCTGCGAGAGGCGCCAATGTGGAGGATCTGTCCTCCCCGTTATCCGAGACATCCGGCAACGAAAGTGAGGAGGAGGGGCCATCCTCAGGGGAGGACGACTCACCCATCGAGGAAGAGGAGGCTGAGATGGACGTCTCGGATGAGTTTTGTCTGTTTTGTTGCTGTGTGAATAAAAGTCATTACCAACTGTTCCTGAGCTCAAGAGTGCTGCATCTGGGTCTTATACACACCCGTTACAGCCTAACTGCATTTATTTCTCGTTCATTATGTATTTAACATAGTGGCTGGTTAAGAAGAGTGAGAAGTCAGCTGTCTATGGTCGTATAAAACAGAGCACTAAAAAAATAGAATTACTGCCTCAAAGTTGTGTTTCCACCAACCAGTCACATTACAATTTACATCCATATCTGTCTAGACTCATATCAGAATCGGAATCAGAACTAGAATCAGAAATATTTTATTGATCCCCGGGGGGAAATTGTTAAATGTAATATAATATGTCTGTAGTGAAGACTTTGAAGGTATTTATCAAGGAACTCACCACTATATTGACATCTAACTAAATTTCATAAAAGGTAGTAAGTGTATTTTAGGAAAAATGGAAATTATGACTATTTTGACATGTATACTATGACTTCTGTAAGTCATTTCTGGTGTGAAACATGTTTTTTATTTGTTATTTTAAGGACCAAGCCAAACATGATGATGTCACATTGAAGTTCACCTTTGGCTTTTTGGATGTACAATGTCAGTATCTCATTGTTTCATTCTACTAGATTTTGAGTGTAATTTTGTCATAATCAGCATATGAGGCAAATGTGTTTAATGATGTCACTGTGACCTTTGACCACCAAAATCTGATCTGAAGAAATTCACTCAATGCGCTCTTGAGATAATGTTCACAACAATGGGATGACCTGAAAACAAGATGCCTCAGGCCATAAAAACATAAAAGTCACAAACATTTTTTCAAAGTTTTTTAAAAATTATGAATCACAGAGGTCCTTCACCATACAGTCATGAATGCGCACAATAGAAGTAAGGCTGATCGGTCCAGTAGTATTCCAGTAGCTGTGGACAAGCTGTAGGTCCAGTGATCACGAACTCACAGAGGCGACTACATGATCCTCTGCGGGGAATAATGAAACACAGGTGATACATAAAATAGGCAGGAAAAGAACAAGGCAGGAAATGAAGTAAACCAAGACACATGAAGAAATTCCAAATAAAAATGATGAAACAAAAACCCCAAACGAATTACAAGGAATGCAAACTTCACCATTTATCAAAATATATATCATATAAATCATTTATATAATTTAAGTAAGGGATAATGTACATTAAAAATGTAATTATTGTGAAATAAGTCCTGACAGGATGATGCAGGTCTTGAATAATCCCGAATGGGTTTATTTCACATTAATGACCTGCTCACTGTACATTATTTGTTTGTTCCTCCAGAGTCTATGTCCATAGCAATGGTCTGTTCTTCATAACAAAGGTCTGTTAGGCAGAAATAACAGACCTTTGTTATGGTTTGGAGTTTTGTTGGTTATTTTGTAGCATTATCCCCTTGTGTGTCCTTGTTGTTCCTGTCTTTTACTGTCTTGGTTTGTGTTTTCTTGGTCACTTCGTGTTTTGTTCTGTAGTCTTGGTCCTCCGTGTGTCTTGTCTTCACTTCCTGTTTTATTTTGTAGTTTTGAGCTTCCCTGGTGTCCTTGTCATCTTTACTTCCTGTCTTTGTTCTTTTCCCGCCCTTTTTTGATTATTGATTTTTTTCACCTGTTGTTGTCTACCCACCTGCGTTTGATTACCTCCCTGTGTATTTAGTCCCTGTGTGTCTCTTGGTCTTGGTCAGTTCGTCGTGTTGTCTTGGTGTGAGTACTTGAGAATTCCCTGTGTTTGTTTCCAGTGTTTGTTGGATTTATTTCCCCTTTTGGAGTTTTTTGATTTTGGATTTTGGATTCTTACCTTTGGTGTTTTTTGGTGCTTTGGAATGTAGCCTGGTTTTTGTTTTTGTCTTTTTGATCCCTTTGTTCTTGTAAGCCTGTGTTTGATTTTTCTTTCTGTTTTTTTGATTAAACCTCTTGAACTCTGCAACCAGTGCCTAGTCTGCATTTTTGGGTCCTCACCTCCTGTATTTTTAGTAGACTCTACACCACTTAACAACCTTAAAATATTGTATTGATAACAACCCAACCATCTGTCATTAACCTACATCATTATCAATTTGCCATGTGTTCTCTTGATACACAAGGAAATAAAAAGCAGAAAACTTTCAACTTTACATCTGTAGGTCATGAATATACTTTTCACCCGGTATAAACGGTATAGTGTTTTTCAAACTATTTCCTGGGGACCCACTTCGTAAAAATGGCAAACCATCGCAACCCAATCCACAATAAACCTCATCAATAAATTCTGGGAAGAGTTCATTTGTGTATAAATTAACTTTCCTAAACAATTCCCCATCACCCTTTAATCTCTTGATGCTTTATTGAAAATAACAAATCATGTTAAATCTTTCAAAAATTAGGCTGAGTTAACAGTCCATCCCATTGTTTTTATTTCCTCTGATCAGGAAAACAAACAACATTTTAGCCTATATGAGACCAAATAAGTGCATTCAGCCAAAATGAACAGGCTCTCATTTTTTCCTCTCATCATTAAAACAATGCACACATTTTAAATGCCTCAAACAAGGTGTACTGGATGTATAAATCTCAGAATTGCAGAATTTACATAGTATTTTATTTATTTGGGGCCCAAATAAAATCTCCTGTGACCCACCTATGGGTCCTGACCCAGTCTTTGAAAATGACTGGACTATTTAACTCTACCATTAACTATTACTGACTGTTAGTTGCTTCATGGTAAGTTTAGTTTTTGAAATCAAACATACTACTTAATAAAAAACTTAAATATGAATGTAAACTATTATTCTTGCACCTGCATTTGTAGCAGTTTTTACTCAAACATTACTTAATATCAGGTGATATTCTACTTCAGTATGAACACATGAACATATTACTGAGACCACTATAGAAAGTTGCAGATGAACACATAATATGCAGGAGTTCACATTCTAGACACAATCAGCCATACACAAGGATCACTTTAATCACTTTCAGTTGAAAAAGCAAAAAACCAAAACACAAGTTTTAATCAAACTGATCCGATTTTATTTGAAGTGGAAGCCTGGTATTTGCTGGCACCAATGACAGTGACCATAATATAATAGTTTATTTTAACACAGTGGCGAAGAGGAGCCGGGGATAATAAAAAGAACAGTCAACAGCCATCCTGAGTCACAGCTTTATATAAAATGTCCAACACCCTTAAAATGGTTGTCCCTCAGTTCCTATTTATTTGGCAGAGTAGTTGTCAGTCAGCACATTGAGAAAGCTACCATTTAAAATCTGAGGTGCAGCCATGCAGGGCTACAAATAACTATTATTTTCATAGTCTATCAATCTGTCGATTATTTGCTTGATAATGAATTAGTTGGTAAAATAAAATGGTGAAAAATGCCGATCAGTGTTTTCCAAAGTGCAAAATGACGTCTTCAAATGTCGTTTTGCCCACAACGCAGAAATATTCTGTTTTTATTTCTGAGGAGCAAAGAAACCAGAAAATCTTAACATGTAAGAAGCTGGAATCAGAGATCTTTTTCTTTTTTTCTTATAAAATTACTCAGACAATTAATTGATTATCAAAATAGTGTGATTAATTTAATAATCGATTATTCGATTATCCACTGAAACAGCCCCTCTTCCTTTCAACATGGTTTAGAATTCAATCAACTGAACAAGGATATTTTGGGGCTCATTCAGTGAAACATTACCCTCAGATGACAGCAGGCAGACAAACACATTCTCACACTGATTTCCAAATTAATTTTCTGTGTTATAAACATTGTTACCCAACCATACTGTATGAAATACAATGAGCCAAACTGAGATCTAGCAGTATATACTTTAAAAAACAAAAGTGCTCTGAACACAACATGAATAATAACTGCATTTACATTAAGCAACCAACAGTTCAGACAAAAGTCTTTTAGACTTTACAGATTATGCTTCAAACACACAAAAGAATGCAAATGTTTAAATTTCCAATCACCAGTGTAAATGATTATGTTAAAGCCATATTCCTCAAACGAATATTGAATCAAATGACAATCCCCAAAATGGTTTTTAGTTTTTTTGTGGGTAGACAATCCCAATTTACAGGCTTACAGTTGACTGGAAACCAGAATTACTGAATTATCTTTAAATGGAGCAGGGATTCATACATTTATGTAATTTTCTATTTAAATTATTTAATAACTTAGCCTTATTTATTTATCAGATTTTGCACAGAACTTTTTACCTCCATATCACCAGATCTGCCTGTCACACATCACTCAGACAACTATGTCCATGTTATTAAGTGTGTGCTCATGTCAGGCATTATTGTAAAAATAAAACTTTGATGTGATAAATGAAGTGGCCAGCGTGGCAGAGCCTGCCATGCTGCGAATTGTTTTAATAGCAAACTGTGATTCTGCCAAACAGAAATTTACTTTGCCACAGAAGAGTTTCCTCGTAGATTACAATTATTGAACATTCATCATTTAAAACTTTTGCCAGCAAACAGCAAATACCATGGGCCACACAATACAGAGGCAAAACAGACATTTTCAAATCATGATTTTCCTAATTGAACCCAAGTTGAAGCCTCATCCCTGTGAATTTTGGAGTCTTTCTGCCCTCTTGTGGTCCAGACCTGTGTATATCTAAAAAAAGCATAACAGTGAGAACTGTGCTGATTCCTTGTTTATGAACTGGAAAATGACATTGAAAATGAATGTGGAACATACCTGAAGGCACAGCGGAGTGTAGAAGTTACATATCTGGGTCTATAGAGAGAAATAATTATGAAAAATCAAGTTGAGAACCTGATCTCACATTTGGACAGTTCAGATGCTGTAAACGTGGCGTGGTCCATGCAAAACTTTTAGAATCTGAAAACAGAAACTAAAATAAAAGTTGACACTTCTTATTTGTTTTTATTTTTACTGAGGTGGGGATCTTAGAACTTGCTTGGTTACGGTTTAGCAACACAAATGTGAAACCAATTAACATTATTGTGTCTTCTGCATTGTGCTTTTAGGTGACAGTTGACAGGCATGCAAGACAGGAAATGTGGTGACAGGAACAAAAGGTGAGAGAAGAGAGAACATTGTGCTTCTGTGTTACATGTATTCAACCATGTAGAGTTTTTTCGGTTATTTTTGTGGCTCACTTTCTAATTTTCAAGTCCATTTTACATTCTTTTTGTTCCATTTAATAAAAAAGAAAGAATGGTGAAGAAATTAAGACAAAAAAAAATAGTGAATCATATTTTTTTTGTGGTAATGGAAAATGTGTGTTTTCCTGTTTTCATCCTTCAGATTAGGGCTGGGCAATATGGCCTAAAATTATATTCTGGTATAATTTGAAGCATGTGCGGTAACGATATATATTGCGACATGTTCTTTTCTTCTGTATATATATGTCAAAATGACTGTTTCTGAACATACTCACATTTCTACCGTATACCGTTTATACCGCCCACCCCTACTTCAGATAATGATGTAATTTTAAAAAAAAGAAGCCAAAAAGCAGTCTGGCTTAGAGGTTCAGGTTAGTGACTAAATTTGTCTTCATGAGTTTGCTTTCTCACATTGGCAGTGTGAACACATCTCGTGCTTCTTTACATTCCTCGGTTTCTTTTTTGTTTTTCATTAATGACAGAGACAGTAGACAGAAGACAGACAGACACATACCCCAGTCATACTGGCTGGTCTTTCCCAAGTGAGTCACCCGGCAGGTAAAGCGGTCTCCTTTGTTGGGAGTGAAGCGCACGTGCTTGGTCAGATGGTAATGCCAGTTCTCCCCGAAGGCCAGGTCAGTCTGGTTGGCTGCGTCCATCTTCTGTCCATTTTTGAGGAGGTCAATGGTGATTTCTGGTGGGTGAAAGTTGCTCACGTGACAGATGAGGATGTTGGGTTTTCCCATGTCTCCCGGTGTGCGGCTGTACACCTGAACCTTGGGTGCAGCTGCCAAGAAAGAGAACAACTTTAAACACATGTACAGAAATGATTTTATGAAAATCTGTTACAGGGCTGGAATTAACTAATTAGAACAGGGGCCTGCAACCTGCGGCTCCAGAGCCAAGGCCAGCTCTTTACCCCTGACCTGTGGATCCCTGTGACCTTGGCAATTTTTTTTTGTTATTTTTAACATTTTCATTGTTGTAGGTCTTTAAAAAAGTTGAGACAACTCAAAATTTCAAGGCAATGTTCTGCAATAGATTTATTCAATTTGAGCCTGACTCAAATGCTTAAGTTTTGAAAAGATTTTACCAACTACTGATCTTTTCTTCTTTAAACTTACATCTTTGAGTTTTAGAAACCCCAAAAACGTATTTCAAAAAATTATACAGTACATTTATTCAATTTTCAGGCATCAAAATAATGACAAATCAGGTTCAAACTTCACTGTGACCAATTTGTGAAATCCTTTTTTTTTTTGAGTTCCTAAAACTCAAAGATTCAAGTTTAAAGAAGAAAAGTAATTTATCTCTATATATCTATATCTATATATACATACATATATATAATGCCAATTGCTATAAATTCCTATAAACTAGGTTTATAGGCAGCATGTTGAGTATATTTGATCGTTTTTATTCATTCAGGTTAGGGCTGCACAATTAATCGAATTTTAATCACGATTTTGGCCACCACGATTAAATGAACATGATCGTCGGCGATATTAACATTTTAAATGCGGGCTCTGCTGCATAGCAAATCAAGCACTTTCTCAACCAGTACTCAGCCAACCACCAGGGGGCGAACGAAAGGTTACGGCTTCATTAAAGCTGCAGTAGGTAGAAAGCCTGAAAATGGTTGACTTTTAAGTCTCATCTTTGTTAGGTTTAGTTTTCTGCGTCCTCAGCCCCTCCCACTAGATGAGCAGCATGCGCTTCATGAGCGCAAGCAACAGTTAACGGAGGCTCTTGTGAGCAAGCACAGACTGACAAGACATCAGCTGTGTGTAATAAAACAGACACCTGACAGTAAAAAAACACCGTCAGAGGAGAGAAAGTACATTTAAAAATATGAAGATTCAGTACAGAGAGCTGAACATAAAAAGACTTTTAAAAACGTCTTTCTCTCTGCTCTCCTGCACACACAAGCTCAGTATGACAACACTCGCTTGTTGGAGGGGGACAGAGAGGAGGCTCGACACCATTTGGCCGCGGTCAGCGCCACATGACTGCAGCCCGCTTGAAGGCGAGTTGGGCTCGCGGTTCATGTCAGGCGAGGCTCTCCGCGATATACAAGTCATATGATCACAAGTGATTTGATCATTTTTGAGGAATGATGAATATTTTATATTATATATATTATATTCATGGGTGGAAGTAATTAATTACAAATGCTCAAGTTCAAGTCTGTACTTTTATTAATACGCATTACAATATGTAAGCTACTTAGTTACTTTTAAAATCATAATTGAGTACTGAATAGAATTTGAATTGATATCCAGATCCTTCATCTGCATTTTTGTAGCCAGTCAGGTGATCTGATCACAAACAGGCCAATGAAAACTAGGACATATGGAAGAAAAACTAAACACTGCAGCAGCAGCAGCACAGGTTTGGAGTGAGGACGTTAATGATTAATTATTACAGATTAATCAGCATTGAGAATTTAACCAATTAAAAATGTATTCATGGATATTTGTTTATTTCAGTGAGAGACTCATCCAACCAAGATGTACCACTGAGCGCCACAGGAAATCATTCCTGCCTGTGGCCATCAGACTGAACAACTCCTCCCACTGAGTGGCCTTTGGACTATTTCACTCTGGTCAACAACTGTAACTCTTAAATTATTCCATATTTATACTGCAGTGCACTGCTGACTGACTATAATAACCCTGTGCAATAACTCTACTGTCTACTCTGTCATACAGCATTTCTATTTACTGTTATATAAATATAGATTTTTGTATCACAATGCACATTGTGTACATAATTTGTCTTATTTCTATTATATATCTCTACTTTTAATCTATTATAGTACATAATGTATAATAATAACTGTATAAGTATATTACAGTTTGGAACATAAAGTGCATACCTTCACTGTACGTATTCTGTTTTATTATCTATCTTGCCATTTTGTCTGTGTGTATATTTGGTAGACTGTACATATTTTTATACAGCTTGTTATATTTTCTCTTCTAATGGCACTATGCAATGTCTGTTCTTGTATGGAGCATCTCTAAACGTGAACAATTTCCCCCGAGGATCAATAAAGTATTTCTGATTCTGATTAATCAATAGTCTAGAAATGGCAGTAATTGCACCTCATTTGACATTCTTTTGTCTGATGGAGCCATTTGTTGAAAACAATGGAAAATGAGAGAAAAAAAATCAGAAACGTGTTTTGAATCTTATAAATTATTAATGATTAATTAATTGTTATTTGCAGCCCTTGGAGAGGTGACTGTGAGCACTAAGCAGAACAGCGCAGGAGGAAGATTTGGAGACAGACTACTTTAAATTGAATATGAAATGAATGACTTATTATTATTAAATGAATGTTATTGATAATGTATAAACTGATAAACATCAGTGGTAGTAACTAATACTAATAAAGTAACTAATACTAATACTAATCATTTTCAGTACTCTTTCAACCATTGATTATATTCTGCATAAAGAATACCAACTGAACTTTTTACTCCCTAATATCGGCAACTGCCCTAAAATCCGGTCACGGTCAGGCTCTACACAACACACTGGCTGTAGTGCTGTCATCAGACAAGCCAGCATCTCAAATTAGCATGTTTTCTTAATCTTTGATGACATATCATCATCACTTTATGTAAGTGAATTGGAACTATATTACGTATTTTCCCCTGAAAGTCTGCTATTGATAATGTAGCCTATTACAAATCAATGGTTACAAAGTAACTAAGAATAGTTTTTGAGGAGAATACTTTGTACTTTTTACTTAAGCATTTTAACACTGGTACTTTTACTTGAAATTGAATAATATTTCAGTGATGTAACAGTACTTGTACTTGAGTACAGATTTTCAGTACTCTGTCCACCATTGCTTACATGCTCTATTTCTAAAATTCTAGTTTCTATCCATTTCACTCTCAAACATTACTACTGTTGAGTAACAGTGAAAATGATCAACCAGACAGGTCATTATATAATAAACTTCATGAAACCAGCGGCTGTGGTGAGTTTCAGCCTGGACATATCCCAGCACCGTCACAGCTTCGCTGTTTTTTAACGACGTCACAACGCCTTGGCGACATGAACTTAAACTTTCAACAAAGTTAACGTCAAGTTTTCACAAGCTTTAAGGGGGCTATTCATTGCGATATTCCCACATGCTTATGTGGAAGTAAACTAGGCGGAATGTGAACGGTAAATAAATATATCCTGACGCTCGATCGGGGGCCTACTCGTTGTTTCAGAGCCTTCCGTGTTATAACAGCGCCATTTCCAAATAAATTAGCTCATACGCCGATACGAATAGCCTACAGTAGATACTTACAGTTACTTGCCATTGCAGGGAGCAGAAAGCAGAACAGAGCGATGAGGACAAACGCCTTCATGGTTTCACCTTCAGTTGGTCTCCGGACTCTAGGTATGTTTCTGTGTATTTGTCGAAAAACACGACAAAACTGATCCGAGGTCCAAAACGAAAGTAAAAATTGTCTTGAAGCTCTTCGGGGGTGCTTGATGACAGTCGCTCGGGCCAATCAGGCAACACCAATAACCCCACCCCCAGAACGAGTTTCGACGTACTGTGTTTGTTTGTTTGTTTGTTTGTTTTGTTTTGTTTTTTTTGTTTTTTGTTTTTTATTAGCAAATTTACAATACAAATTGGCATAGTACAGTGTGGTACATAACAGACAAGCCTCCGTACTGTGGTTAAAATACGAAGTTAATCTCTCAAGTTATATAGCCACTTATTCCACCAGTGAAAAAATTAAGAGGCACTGTTGCTAGGTAAAGAGTCGTCCGGCATGTTTCCTCTGTTGCGCAGTTTCTTCAAATAACTACGCCATGTTTATTGTAGTGTAGTGTGTGGGAGCTGTGAGAGCAGCGAGCTCATAATTTCTGTGGGTTATTTGTTATTTGTTTTAATAACGTTGGAGGGAGTTTGCATTTATTGATAGGTACTTTACAGGCTGGTTCAGTAGGCTGTTTTTTTTAGACATAATGCATTAAACTTTTAACCCAATACGATTATTATTATTATCATTATTATTATTATTATTATTATTATTTCCCCATCACAATATTATTCTTGGCATGTGCAAGGGCTGCACAATTTGGTACAAAATAATAATAATGATTTTTAAAAGTTTTCATGTTCATTGTGAAAAAAAACTATGAAAATCATGATGATGTGAAATTTATTGAGGTCTGAACCAAACAAACGTTTTCTTTCATCTGGAGAACAAGATTTTTACACCAGGTCATCTCTGCAGCACTAAAGTACCTCATTATGATGCAGTTTTCGCCCACATTTTTCCTTTTTCAAAAAAACTTCTGTGTGGTTCTGGTTCTGTGATTTGGAGATTGCACTTGGTCATATTGCAGTTCTATAGTAATTGTGATTAATTGTGCAGCCCTAGCATGTGCAGAGTTGGTGTCTACTCTGTTTATTTATGGGATGAGAAAACAAACCCATCTTTGGCTGAATAATCAATTGAAAAACCCACTGGATTATCTGAAAATAAACTGTCACAATACTGAAAGTGTCTACAGCACAAGGGATGTCACACACTGTGCAGATTGAAAAGCCCTGAGGCAAATTGTGACTTGAGATATTGGCCTATAAAATAAAATTTAACTAGACTTAAATTTCTCTCAGGGTTACAACTAACAATTATTATTATTTTCTTGATTCATCAATTATTGTTTGGCCTATAAATGTCCCAAGATGATGTCCTCAGAGGACTAAAGAAATTTAATAATTGACAACTAATTGATTAATTAATGAATTGTTGCAGCCCTAATTTCTCTTTGCGCATGAATGTTTTTGTAGAACAGAGACAATGGTTTTGGGTCATATTTTTCTGGGCGATGGTAGACTTGGACTCAGGGCCCCAGTATTTCTAAAATCCTGGCTAAAGCCCTGCACACAAAAAATAATGACACTGTAGCCATACATGATATGTTATCCTTTAAAAAGCAAAGATGCAGCATTGTATTTTAACACATTTACACACCCTATTTTTCAGAATTATATGTACACTCTTGTTTTTTATTGTAGTAAATATATTTTCCATTTTTTCATTATTGTTATATACTGAAATGGACTGCCAACCATCATTCATAGTTGTGTTTCTGCCTACCTGCTTAACATTGACTTAATAATTAAACAGTGACCATATCCAATATCAGTTAACATCGCAGTGTTCCCTTACTGATACTCAACTTTCTAGATTATTAACTAAGTTGTCTCTACTAATATTTAAAATTGTTTTGTAAACACTATAATTACTCAGGTTGCCTACTTAAGTATAAATTCAAGGTATTTTTTAGTATATCCATTTTATGCTGCTTTAAGTACTTTTAGTACCCCTGAACAAGGTGTTGGCTTACAACTAGAGTTGGTCTGCAGGACACAGCGGCCGCCCTCTGCTTCTGATACCAGGATGGGTTAAATGCTGTGAATTAATCTGATTGTATGATTGTACTCTGTATGACTGTGTGAATACAATAAAGCTGACCTTTATACTTGTACTATCTGTGGATAAATCCCCCCAAGCCTTCTCTCCCTACCTGTTTCCCTCTACCTGGATGGAAAATTCCCAACCACTCCTACCTCCTTCCCCTTCCTGGATGGGTGGAGCCCAGAGGCTATATAGCAGACAGGCCACATGTGACCATCCTTTTCCTCTGGAAAACAAAGGAGCATGTGGATGCCTCAGCCTTCCTTTGAAATGTTTGAACCGAGTACATGACATGTGAATTGCTTTGATTTGAATGCATTTAAAATGACTTTAGTTGATTACAATTCAGTTTTCTGTGATGATTAGTTTTAGGTTAATGAGGAATTATGTCTAGTTTAACATTCTTTATCCTTTTTCCTTCTGTTGTCAGATGAAACCAGCTCAAACAACCTTATGATAAAAGATTGAAGTGGAACCTGCTGTATGTGCTCGTCTGTCCTAACCGACACACCACTCAGTTGAATTAAATCCTTAAACCAGAGGCCTAAATCCTGAATATTCTTCACTATTTCAGACCCTCTCTGTATATACCACCACATTTGGAGATAATGGTTTGCACAGGGTGCAAACCATTATCTCCAAATGTGGTGATTCTGAGATATTTCTTAATAATAATAATAATAATAATAATCATAATAATAATTTAAGTACATATTGGTACTCATGCTTACATTTTCTTTACTTGAATAAGATTTTGTATGCAAGACTTTTACTTGTAGTGGAGCATTTTCACAGTGTGGTATTAGTACTTATACTTCAATAAAAGAGCTGCACTTCCTGACCCAGTGTAAACAATACAAAAAAATAGAGAGCAATATTTTACAAAAACAATAAAATATTCCCTGATTCCCTCCACCTTAGTGATTCTCAAAGACAAAATAAAGAGATGAAGGAATTTTCCAGAGGCGTTTATTTAATAAGAGGGCATTAACAAATATATTTAACAGTAAATCAAAATTGCACCCACCTAATTCATATTAGTCTCACCGACTATTTATTTGCCTCATTTAAGTAGAAGAACAGTCGTTGAAACTAAACAAAGACCAATTTGTGTATAGAAACAAATATAAGAAACTGAACAAACAGAAGCATTTATCACATCTGCTTTATATACACACTGTTTTCATTATCAAAAGCTGGAAAAGTTGCAATCTAAAGCAATCTAAATACACCAATGACTAAATCACCTGCAGCCCTCGCATTCTCTCCTGTTAACAGAGTCAGTGAGAAGTCCCCTTAATGTGATATTGCGATTTGGATTTGTGAAAAGGAAAATGAGAAGGTTGGTCCTGTTGATTGTAGCAGTGAAGGACGGATGCTGCAGTAGCTGAGGCCATCTGATTACATGTTTGGTTCTGTAACAAAAGAAAAAAACATGCAGAAGATTTTATCAGTCTCATAAAAGCTGGTGAAGCAACATTTGTATCTACCACTGGTCCTTCTGGTCAATGATATCTACCACTGTGTGTTCAGCTGCAGACCTGCATCAAGCTGTATATCTTTAATAAAATCTCTATTAATAAAATAACATTGATATTCATTTTTCAGCCTCAGCAAAGGTGTGTGCTCTCTGAATGTTTTGAAGTTTGTTCCCATTAGGCCTGGGCTATAAAACAATAGTGGTGTGTAGTGGCAATAGAGACCTCATCTGTAGCAATAAGAAGTTATTCAGTGTTCAGTAGTTTTACATAAATGCCTTAAATGTAAACTGCTAGAAAAGCTCATAACAGATATGCCCTTGCTCATGAACAACCAATCCTATCCCTTGATAATTAAGCCGATCACATGCTGACATGTGACACAAGAAACGGAAACAGCTTGGAGTGAGAATGAGTGCAGACGGTGAGGAAATTGTTGCTATTATGGGAGTTAAAAAAAGACTATCTCTTTTACTGTAAATATTCCCTGTGTGGTTTGAGAAATAAAGCGGTTAAATTAAAAGTCACTTTTTTCCTGGTCTTTATTAAAAATAGGTAATTAAAAATGATCAGTAATTACTGATATCGACTGTTCTTCCTAATCTTTCTCTTTACATGCAGTTTGATTTTTCTGACCACACCTTGGTTATGAGAACAAATGCACACACATTTCAACTGATCCAAACCTACCCCAGGCGTACTCATTGGTGCTCTGCCCGTGGGTGACCTTGCAGCTGTACTTTTGTCCACTTGTGGGTGTGAAGGCCACATGCCTGGTCAGATGGAAGTGCCAGTTCTTTTTGAAGGCCAAGTCAGTCTGCTGGGCACCAGTGAGCTCTGCACCATCCCTCAAGAGCTGGATGTTGATGTCAGGGGGGTGGAAGCCACTCACATGGCAAATCAGGGTGTTCTCCTTCCCAAACTCTCCTGGGGAGTAGCTGTACACTTGAACCTTAGGAGGAGCTAGAGAGAACATGGAGAAAGGAATGACATCAAACTACCATGAAATACAACTGATGCTGGATTTTGGGGGCTGATGTTACTACAGATATTGTGAGTGATATTGCGAGTGAAAAAAAAAATCCAATATCAATATATTGGCCGATTCTCCTTATACAGAGTATAAGACACAGAATGTATCCATAAACACACAGTGTTTGCAGTGATCCTTCAAAAGTCAGAAACGTCAGATATTTTACACTTTAACAATAAACTTTATTGTCCAAAATGATATCAGGTCACTGAAATGAACACTGGTGTATATACAGTATATATAAGAATTATAAATGAATATAAATAAGAAACACAAATATACCTACATTTGTTTTCACATAGGAGGATATTGGACAACATATATACTCATTCCAATTACCTGTGATAGGCCAATATCGGGCCGATAATATTGGTCAACTCATATATCAGTCAGGCTATAAACACAATATTTGAGCAAGCCTGTAGAGGACACTGTCACACTTTGTTGTTGGTGGTACAGAAACACAAAGAGAAAATGATGAGAAATGAGGAAATTTTGCCATAGGTGCCATTTTTTTTGCTGCTACGAATTGCTTTTCTTCAATAAAGTGTAGATTCTAACAATTAGTTGAATAACTGATTAATTGATTGAGAGAAAATTATTTGCAATTAATCATTTGAGTAATTTTTCAAGCAAAAATGCCAAACTTTTGCTGGTTCCAGCTTCTTAAATGTAAGGATTTGTTCCTTTTTTGTTTATTTATGCTAAATGAAGAGTTTTGGGGTTTTGACAGCTGGCTTGACAAAAGAAGCTATTTGAAGACCTCATTTTAATGAGCTTTTTAAAATTTAAATATCAGGCTGATTAATCAATGATGTAAATAATCATTAGTTGTGGTTCTACATTGCATTATCTCTTTAACAAATAGATAAATATAAATAAAAAATTAGAAATGAATAAATAGATTTGAATGCTGTTCAGCTATCTGGCAGAGTTCCCAGAGACTCAAGCTGTTCTGGATGCTCACTGTGGAGACACTTTTTTCTATAAACTTGTTTGTCCTCAGAGATGCGAGCAAATATAAACTAAGTGAACTCTAAACATGAAAACTGGAAAACATAAATGAAACTAATCACATCCAAGGTGAGGGTTGCTTTAACGTTGACTGGCTGAACAATGAAGCACGGGCAGAAATGCTTCACAGGCTGACCCTCTCCATAAATCACATTATTAGTATGTTTTCCACGGGTAGTCATCTCTGTATCACAAGGATGTATTATTATTATAATTTAAGGTGATTATTATTATGAAAATGATTATTTATAAATTCAGCATGAGGACTGAGGGCTGAGCTGTGATGTAATGCCCTGAAGCCAGTGGGGGGAGCTGTCACAGCACAGTTGGTTATTACAGGAAATCGAAAGTAAATCAAGACTGTTGAGGGGAATTCCACCGAAGGACAAACATGGCACTTGTTTTATAATGTATCATTTCTCTTCTAAAGATGACTTTAACATCATCTTCCATTTACTTTCTCTCTTCATAACAGATCACCAGCAACTTATTAGAGCAGCACACTGCCTGCCTGCTGTTCTGTGTTCTGACTATCAAACATATTCAGCCTCATTAATCTGTGATGTAGTTTACAAGCAGCCATCAAGGATGAGAGACATTTTACTTGACATGCAGTTTCTGGTGATTCTTCAGTAAAATTGTGTGGTTCAAGTTAAAGCATTTAGATAAAATAAATAAATAAATAAAAATAAATAAATGAGGTCTACTTACTGTGTGTCGTCTTCTGTGAGCAGGCGACAGCTGCCAGAGCAGCCAGACACAAGACAACAAGCTTCATCTTTTCTTTCTTCTTTTGGTGCTCGAATGACACAGACAAGTATGCACCCTCTTCCTTCACAGGGCTGAACTAAAGTGAAAGAGTAGAGCGCAGCAGCAAAACAAAGCAGTCTAAGACTGCCCACTGCACCATACCACACACGTCACACCAATCATTAATTCCCATCAAACTGTTGCTAGGTAAAATATGTGAAAATAGGTTTTGTTTGTTAGACAGGGAAGGTGTGTGGAAACTCCCTGAAGATCCACAGTCAGCACCTGCAGTAAAACAACATTTTTCTTTAGGCTTTCTTTGGAATAATGCTCAGAACAAGTCAACATTACATCTTCATGAATAATACAAAAAAATGCTAACTGTAAAGCTACCCCTTGATCCTAAAATGTTTATTTTGGTGTTATATCCCCCACCCTAGTCACATCAAGAAATGAACAAACTTCTCTGAACATGTGTTTTCTCCAAACAAAATGTTCAATTGCCTTATCATGGAAGAATATTCAGAGGAATGAGTAACTGTTGAGCTATGGAGGAGATAACATATCCTGAAAAGGAAAAGTGAAACCTCTGGAAAAAAAAAAAAAACCCAACTACTGGGTAATATTAGTGTGTCAGATATGCTACAAAGTGTTGACAATGAGAGATCCATGAGGGACTTTATTCTCTGTGAGAAATGGCAAAGAAGTCTAACTTTTAATAAATACAGAACAATCAATAACTAAATTTAAATTTAGACATGAATACCTCTAATGCTGTTTCTGCCTAATTATTATTATTATTATTATTATTATTATTGTTGTTGTTGTTGTTGTTGTTGTTGTTGTTGTTGTTGTTGTTGTTGTTCTTCTTCTTCTTCTTCTTCTTCTTCTTCTTCTTTTATTATTATTATTATTATTATTTCATTTATTTTTTTTTTTT
>JAJHUR010086610.1:0-28026 GCA_027495735.1 Lutjanus campechanus
AAAATATGGTGAAATTGTTTTGCCGAATATAGTCTTTTTAGGGTTGCAACTAACGATTATTTTCCTCATTAATTGATGGTGAAATGCTGGAAAATGTTGATCAGATCTGAAGATGATGTCCTCAAATGTCTTGCTTTATCCAAAACTAAAAAAATATTCAGTTTACTGTGGGAGGGGAGTAAAGAAACCAGAACATATTCACATTTAAGAAGCTGAAATCAACAATTTTGACCTTTTTTTAAGATATGCGCCAATACCACTTTTTTGTCAGTATTATAATTACACAGGACTTGCAGACTTAAGTTTACTGTTACAAATGGTGTTACATATGATAATTATTTCATTATCATTTACAGCACTTTAACTGGTATTTTAATTACACATTTACAGGTGTTGCTTCTTCTTGTCCCTCTTGTCTAAGAGCTAATTAGTTCCTACCTGCCATTGTTTAGGGGGGGACAGGTATGAGTGTGGTGCCATGTGTGCAACAATTTTGTTTACCCTGCTGTGAACCCCTGAGGATGAAGTTGGGTTTACTATGTTGTCAGGCTGTTTTGGTGAATACTAACAGGAGAATAAAGGAGAGTACACAAAGAGAAGTTGGAGCAGCTTGTTAATTAGCCGAGGCATTCAACCACTTTACGCCCGCTGGACTTATTGGACAGCAGCTGGCTGCCGTCTACAGGTGCGCTCTGTGAGGTTGTTTCAGTTTTACATGGACCTACGTGGAGTTTTACAGACAGTTGCCAAAGACGCTGTGGTCATGAGTGGATGATGTTGAGGATAATGAGTCTCTTGCTGATCATGACGGCACAACCAAGAAAAAAGGGGGAAGGCAACAACGAACTCCTTGAACTCTGCGTCGTGTTGGTTCTTTAGATGTTTTATCAGGTTGCTTGTGTCATGTGGCTACTTCTCATGACATGGTATCGCAGTAGTTTTATTAGTACAAGTATAAGTACATGAGGACAGTTTCAGGCCAAAACCCGATGCTGGTATCAGTATGGGTGCATATCTATTTTTTTTCTTTAAAAAATGACTCAAAATATCAAAATAGATGCAGATTAATTTAATAGTTGATTAATAAAAGATTAATTGTTGCAGCTCTAATTGATTTAAAGAGAAAAACTGGCAAAAATTCCCACCCAGTGAAGCATTTTTTAACTAGAGGCCATGACAATGAATTAAAAACTGTGTGTGCGCTGTGTGTGGTAGTATATCTTTCTTTATTTTAAAACTGTAATCTTACTAATAATCCTTATTTTTACTTAATGTATCTGTAATCCAATTACATCTTTTTTTTATCTGTAACTGTAATGGAATACAGTCACCTTTTTAAAAATCCAGACCACATAATCCCATCACATGTAATCTGTTACTTCCCAAACCTGGATGTAAATGTTCCATTCTGAGCTTCTTAATATCAGGTGATTATACACTAATGAAAACAAGTTTAGGAATATTATATTCCAGTTCTGCCACGTTCTGCCAATAAAACTCTGAACGTCTTACACACTGGACCTTGAATAGACCACAGAAACCCAGTGGTCAAACCCAGACTGTTTTTTGTATTTATAAAAGTCTCAATGAAAAATCATTGCGAAGGCTGATAAATACATGATAAATATTGGTGTGATGATAAGATAATCAGGACGTGTCTGGCTTATAATGAGGATGCAGTCATTTGTTGAAGGCCTTTTGGTGGGCTTCTAATGAAGGAGGGTATTGATTGGCTCGGCCCTTCCCCTGAGATGCGAAGACAGTGATGTATTGGAAGAAGGTGAAGAGCTGACAGGTCTCAGGAGCAGGCCTGCAGAGGGTTAAATCCACCAGTCACAGCCCATTCAAACACAGAGTACTCAGCTGTGCGGCTGTGACCAGAATTCATTTAATAAAGGGGAAAAGGATTTCAGAAACAAACATCTCAACAAACTGTACAGTCAGATATCTCTCTGTTTGTTTTAATTAAATAAGTATTAAAATGACACTTATCAAAACCTTAAAAACCTTTTAAAAAAAAGGTTAATTTGTAGAACTTAACATACCCAATTTTTCTCAAAAGGCTTTTTCTATTTATTTAATTTTCTTTTTCCCCCCCTCTTTTTGACTGTGAAATGGCTTTGTGCCTCCGGGTTTGCTACCTCTCAGGCTAGTTTGGGCTACTTGAAAGCTTTTTTTCATTGCATTTTGTTTGAGGGTGCCGAAAAGTACTGGGTTTCTTTTCCCTTTATCCTGATCTCCATCCAAAAAGTAGAAAGGAGGCTTTAAAATTGCAGGTGCATCACAAATTAAAGTAAAACACAGTTTGCATCCGAATGCCAAATGATTTGGAAGGGAATAAATTACATTTGGATGAATAAAACTTTCTCAAAAATACACTTCCATTTTCAGGAACACAGCACATTTAAAAATAATAAGGAGTGTGTCTCCTGAATAAATGATGAAGACCTAGGTGTCTCAGTAATAAAATGCTTGGTGTCCTATACGTTAGCCTAAATCTTTCACGTCTAATTCTGTCACGTGATTACATGATTCATTACGATTACCGCCTTGTCTCCTCATACATTTAGCAACATCCTTAAAGAAATGGAACTTTCTTACTTTTTACTGACTTTGGTTTGGGGTTTTTTTTGGTTCTTTTTACACTGCTCGTATTGCTGCTAACAGACCAGTAGACCAACACCAATTAGAAAATTGATATTGTTTTTTTATTACAGAGATTATTCAATCATTAAAATTCATTTCACTTTGATTTGGACAAAAACTAAAGTGACTTCCATGTATCCCTCATTATGGGACAGGGTCAGACCTACATGCAGTTCTTTAGTATCATGTTTGAATGTATCAAGTTTTATTTTATGTATTTGTTATGTTAGACATAATCCACAGCCATTGAGAGTACATTGAATAGTGAAATAAATATTTTCCCCCATGAATTCAAATGTATAACAACATTTTTAAATCAATTTTCTCCCAACATTCCTCTCTCATCTAATTTTTGGTCTATCTTGAAGAAGAGTTATACGTCCCTGTTTCTGGGAATGCACACAAAAAGAAAACCGCCTTACAAATAAATTTGAGAGCTGACTTTGTCAAGTCAGTCAATGCAAAGAAAGCAATGACTGTGTCGGACTTGATTCCCAGTGCACCCTCTGGTGTACGTGTTTACAGTGCAGCCAAACAGTTTGTCAGGTTGTAGGTTAGCGTAGGCAAGCAAATTGAATGCAGGGCGGGACTGGCGGACTCCGCCACCAACAATGAAAACTGCTAGAATGTAAATCCTTTTAGAGGCCATTGTTGAAAAAAAGGGAAAAAAATATGCACGATAAATAGAATTGAATGAGCTTTGATTTAATGAAAACCTTAAGGATTAAGGATTATTATTATTTAAGGTTAGCGTAAGATGGTGGTTATGGAAAATAAGCTATGGTTAAGGGCTGCTGACAGATCGTGGTTGCAATTAAAGGCATAATATCCAACATTTTCTGACAGACTCAAACAAAATCCCTTTTGGCTGTGTCCACAGAGACCTGCCCTCTTCGTGTCTTTCTCATTATTTTGCTGTGGTCAGGACATTGTACCAACCCATAATAAGGGTATTTGATGTCCTGGGAATCTTTTTGGCGCATTAGCAAACAGCTCGGACAACTCCCACTGACTCTACCTGTAATAAAAGGGCAAACATTAATTGCAGGTCTGTGACAGACACAAACTACAGTCTTCAGCATGAAAGTCAGCCATGCTAGACGCCCACCTGCCACCCTGACCTTCATATTTGTACGCCACACAAACGATACATGCACTCCTTCCTGTATTTGCACCAAAAGCTGACATTGGACATAAATCGTCAGGGATGGCTCTGCATCATAAAATGACATCCTGTGTTCGTACGGTGACATGCTTGCTCCGTGCGCCTGCTGACCCTCCTGCAAAGTGTGAAATCTTCTCTTGTCAAATCAACACTCTGCGCATGGTGTGATAGGAGCCCATTTAACTTTCACAGACATAACAACAAAACAGAAGAATGTTGGCAAAGCCCAATTAAGGTTTCATGTTCGTTTTGATTTATTCTCCAGCTCAGGCAATTTTCAAGTCTGTGGAAGTTCATACTTTACAAAAATGAACGGCAGGAAAATGCCTTTGTCTGAAGGGAGGAAAAAGGCACTGAAATCTACATCTTGGAAGGCTGATATTGAGAACGTGCCCTTAACACTATTTCCGTGATTCAAACAAGTTTGAAAAGTAATTGTTGATAGTCGGAAAAATACAGACTCTCACCAGATGTTTTAAGGTTCCTGGCTTTTCAATCAAGTGAAACTTCATTGACATGCGTCGCCATCAGTCGTCAGTCAGGCGATGATGTCAGAGGATGTGAGAAAGTTGGGGAATGAGATACTATACTGGCTCCTTTGTCCCAAGAAGTCTATATTTAAACCCGCCATGTTTAATTCATCGTCAACCGTCGTCCTTTCACACTGGCCCTGTATCTGCGGCAGAACATCAGATGTACTGAGGACTTAATGAAGTGAAATGTCACAGCCCTATGGCAGGGTTGTGCAGGTTATAGATGGGATATGAATGTCACTCCATAATGCATTGGCCCTTATGACCCAAGGGGACAGCGGCACTGAGGTTTGCGTGTAAAGTGGATCTGCAGCAGGATCAAATTGCAACCAGACACAACTGCCTCTCCATAAAAGTGCCACTATGTCCTGCTCAATGACATTTTTTAGAATGTTAAATTCGGTCTATTTAAAGGCCGAAACCAATAATAAATGATGAGTGTGCAAAGTCCTCTGTGCCATAGAGCTCCATTGTTGTACAAAAACACATTGAACAAATGAGCCACACTGTTAACATGTTCCTTCAGTACTATGAACACACACACTGAAGTTTATTTTGATTAAATCCCACACATGCTGCTGTAAATACCCTTCATGCACCAAATGTGTATTAATCCCCCACTGAAAGTAGTCCCCAACAAATGCACGTTTTACTCCAAAAAACTGCAGTGCTCAGTCTCTGTCCAGAAGACAGACTAACACATTATTTGTCGACAAATCTTGCAGACACGGAGCAACCTATGGAATCTGAACGTTAGCCCAGTACTGACTTTAGTTTTAGCTATATTGTTGAAACGGTTAGTGAGAGCGATTAGACTGAGCCGAAACAATGACATGTCGGACCGTCAAAGCAAAATAATGAGCTGAAAGCACTACGCACAAATTCAGTTTACTTCCAACAGCTAGTATAGAACCTTGTGTGATGGCACACAGCACATTCGATATGAATGTAGTTTTTCACTGGATAAAGAATGTTCCGCAAATTAGCTCTAAGTCTAATACAACTGACCACAAGGGGATGAAAAAACACATTCACGTGCAAAGGTGAAAGACTTCAGCACTGGACAACAGCCATGAAACCACAATTAATAACACAATACATTAAAACTGCGACAACAACAAGAAGTGCATTTATTCCATATGCATAGACAACTGTGCATCGGTAACAATTTTTGAGGTGAAATGGCTATAAGAATGCCAGAAAGAAAATTAATGATATCCAAAGTGCAAAATAGAAAGTAGAATGCATTTAGCCCATGCCTGTTAACTCTGCACACACTTGAAAACAAACTGGTTATTATCATACATGCATCCTGCGGAGCATTTGTTATGTGAATGAAAGGAATAATATCCACAATACAGTCACAACAATAAATTACCACTATGCCTGACAGCTGTGCACACATGGTGTAAAACAAGCTAAAAAAAATACTAAAATGCATGAAGAAGCTTAGCTGGGGTTATGCAGATTTGTGATGTGGCTGATTTTACGTTCCACATTACCATGGGCCCTAGAGACTGGCAGTTTTAATGCCACTCTAGAGGAGGTGAAATTGAGAATACTGTCCTGTCCGCAACAACATAATGGATGTACTTTTTAATAAAAATGTCCTCCATTTATGATGATCTCTTTTGGCTGGATGATTTTGAAAAACTCGAGTTGTCCTTCAGGAAGGGAACCTTTTCATAGCAGACTTTATTTGCCAGCCTGGGAGAGAATATTTAGTTTAATACCGAACTGTAAAATAACCTGTAATGTTGTAATGAAAAGAAAAGTAATTAAATGTTTTAACACCTGCAAATGTATTTTCAGCGTCGTGTAAACCTCTGGGCACTGGGTGTGTGAATGACCAGAAAATATAAAAAAATCAATCAATCAATAAGTAAGCAATATGCATTCTGAGGGGAATGTAATCGCTGCCTGGATGATCTGCAGAGACATTTCATTTATGTAACACACTGGAGTCAGAGGAGGCGGTTGGGATTGGATGGCTGAACACAGGCTTTGTGTCTGTTTTTATGTGTCGTCAACAAAAACACTTTGGTCAAGGTGAAATGTTAAGAAAAAAATCTGATGTCCTAAGTTACCGCTGACCTTTTCCACATTAGTGCCTTAACATAACCGTAAAAAAGCTGTATAAATAATAATGAATAAAGTCCCTTTGCCTGGTTAGCGTATTGCAAGATTGCCTATTTTGGCAGAAAACAAATGAAATAATTCATTTTCAGTATCAACATTTTTACGACTTGCCTGGTACATTAATTAACAACATTTCAACGTATTTGATGTCGCAAATTAGTTCTACATATAATTTCTAGGGGGCGGGGCTGGCAGAGCTGGTTGATAATTCTGGGTTTATCACTACGAACGAGTCTTTCCAAACTGCACGTAGCCATCTGATTCATTGTTGGTAAAAATATAAGTTAGTGTAGTTTAAAGTTTTTTGTTTTCAAAGCACTGCTCAAATGTGTCAAATCTGTTGTAGCACAGAATTCAGTGTCACAGCACCTTTGAAAAACAGTTGTGATTTATTTTTGATTTCTGAGCACGGTGACATTAAGTTTGGATTTGGCATTTAGCAGTAATATTTTCTGTATTTAGTCTTCGAGTGGCAGCTAAAGGGTGAAATGAAAACATGCCGTTCTAATGAAAAACCTGAGGTCATCTCCTTCCATCCCTCTAAACATGTTTGTTTTTGTTAATGAGCGCATGATTAACACATTCAATAATGTGCACCATGTCAGTGACACTTGCTTTGCAATGCAAATCAGATGTGGATCATATCAGAGCTGCTTGTAGAGCAGTCGATGAAGAGAAATTAATAAGAGGAGTCAATGAGCTGCAGTAACTGCAGCCCTGCCTCCTAGAAACTACATTTATACACAACTAATTATCAGCAGCTAACATGTTGTGAGGGAAACGTAATGCAGAATTATGTTTTCTATTAACATAATGAGAAAATGTTGTTAATTAAAATGGAAAGTCACAAACATGTTGATACTGAAGATAAAAGTAAAATGTTATAAGGTTTAAAGCCAGGAGACCGGATTCGTGTGGAACCCATCAAAACATTTATTATTTTCTGGGAAATATAATAACAGGAAAATGAGAAAAACGTTTAGAACATGTGAATATATTTAGAAAAAATATTCTTTTCTACTCTACTACTGATGTTTTATTGATGTTTCTCAAAACAAGTCCAACAGCTGCGTGCATGTGCGGCTGGAACTGAAAGCTCCTATTATTCGATTAATAAACACAAAGCACCATGAATTCAAACACCTCTGACTGTTACAGTAACTTGTGGACTGTGAACAAAAATACAACACATTTATTTCACCGGCTTTGCGCGAAAATAAGTCAAAAGATTGAACAATAGAATGCAAAGTGTGCACTGCGCTCTGTGAATGAGGAATCAAATCAAATGCAGCGGTTCAGCAAGCAGTTTGCTGCAACATTTGTAATCTTTGTAAAAAAAAAAAAGTGAAAGCCCAAAACGTGTAAGAATGCTGGATTCATACCAAAGCACTTCACTGGGTGAATTAAGTACTGTCAGAGAAGGCAGCACTTGATGGCTTTACCTTCTACAGTAGGATATAGTGAAAAGCGCCTCCAAAAAAAATCTCCCAAAGATTCCATCTGAACTCTAACACAAAGTGAGTGAGAGCATTTTGAGAGCTTTGCTTTTTAACCTTGAGCGATCACTGACTTTATTAGGCTGAATATCTCTGACACTGATGTATGAACAGCATGAGCCTTGTGCTTGGAAAGTTGCATGTCTGTTTATACCATGAAGAACTGTAAAATACCGTCTGTGCCATGGCTCTGATCCGTCCTCCGCACGGCTGCAGGCCCCACCAGAAGCGTTTCAGAAGCATTTCAGCAGCAGAGCGTTTTGCCCGCCTGATTATGTTTACTTGCCCAGATTTTGTTGATTAGGTTCTCTGTCCTTGCTCTTTGTGCTTCTACCATGGTTAAGCAGGCTTTGTGGTTAAATCGTTTCTTTTCTGTCTGTCTTCATGATCGTGAGTCTGCACAAGGTCTTTTATTTTGAAAATTAACAGGATTCTCCCTGCCTTTTCTGTGTCTGACTTCCTGCCCATTTGATCTGCTCTGTGCTAACTGACGCGGCATCTGACAAAATTGGACTCGGTGCGTATTTTAAACGGAGTGGAGAGCCGCCTCTGGGACGCGCGTAGACGTAATGGTTGCGCTCAGCTCCGGCTGACATGGCGCAGCCGTAATGCAACGCAACCGTCGTGCCTGGTGGAATTTCGCCGTGAAGCTGGGTCAGACAGGTTGGACTTGGCATCTCATCTTCACAGCTGTAGCAAACCTCAAACTGTATATGTTCATTCTAATAGAATAAATGACATTCTTTTGCCTTAATCATTATTTATCCCACCAAATAATACAAAATAGTGAAGTGGTCAGGTCAGGAGCCCATAGGTTGATGCATATTTCCCTTGTTACATTTAGTGTTGCTTGAAACATGACCAGTGCATTGTGACTGTAGCTTAAGCTACCTTAAAAACAAGTGCAGTTCCTATGATTCCCTGGATAGTGTACTTCTCCTCCCAGGATAGAAAATTCCTAATTTTCAGGAAAAATATGAATCTCTACTGACAGTGTATTTAATTTGTTTTCCACCAAAATAGGCAATCTTTCAATTCATTAGGATTCAAGGATTCAAAGTCATTTGTTGTCATCATACAACACAGAGTTGTACAATGGAATTAGAGTTGTTGTTCCTTCACAACAAACACAAAATACAGCATATATGCAGATGATTACTTGAATTCAGAATAGAATAGGTTAAAAATATATATAAAAAATACATATATACATACATGTATACACCAAGGAAATAATTCCGTAGTGCATTTTTTGAATATGCGTTAGCAGCAACAAGATGATGATGATAATATAGTCGACATCTTCATGTCATGAAACATCAGGCCTCATGCAAGAACCACACACATAAACAGATTTATTCTTAAGTGGTGTGTATGAGTTATTTATGAGAGCTTGTCTCAGTCACTAGTTTTCTTGTGTTTTGAATTTTCCTTTAGATACAAACACAAGTTACGAGGTCCAGACCTACTGTAGGAGTCATGCGCAGTCAATCTGCTGTTATCCCAACTAAAGTTTTTCACTAATGACTGTATATTTAATTAGTTTGAAGACAATTAGTATGAAAATTAAATTACACTTCATTATTATCTTGACACTATCATGTTTGACTACATTTCGGATGAAAATATAATTGTAAATTCACACATAAATCCTCTCATCATTCATTCATTGATGTATTATTACCTGCTGTCAGGGGTACTGGCGCATATCTTCACATGCGGGTTTATGAGGTCTCTGTCTATTGGAACATCCTCACTTATTCTGTCCTCTATGTCCGTGATGGAAACTGTCCCTTGACCCCCTCCTGCTGTTGGGGGGCATCGATCGGCTTGCTGCAGCAAGGCGTTTTTTTTTTTCTTTCTTCTTCTTCTTCTTTGGAGCCATTTCATATTGAGACATTTAATTTTTATTTCAGTGACAGTCTGACCCTCAGATAACACGGCATTAACAGCACTCGTTTTTTCCCATTCTTGGCTTTTAGCAGCTTCTTTAGTTCCACTGCTGATGCTGTTAAAATGACAGAAATTCCTTTATAGATTTCTCGCGGGTCAAAAAAATCTCTTGCATACCTGAGGAGTCTTTGTGGCAGGTGCATAGGTGAAATGGATAGGTCTTGTAAAAAAAAGAAAAAGAAAAAGAGACATCCACACAGTCACATTTGCTCAATAAACCAAGAGCTGCGAGTGTCTCTTTTTCCTCCTCATGGATCTCTGAAAGCAGGACTTCGAACTCTTCTTTTTAGTTTTTGATGCCATTTTCATGAATTAACACTTTCTGACATATGGGGCAGGAAACGTCATTTTATATGGTATTATTGGGGTGTTAATTATGCTAAGTCTCGTACATGAGCACTGAAACATGCACAGGTGGATCGTTTACACAGTTACCTAAAGTTATGCTGAATCTGATGTGGCATGTTTGTACAAACCTATCATACGAGAAAAAGTACGAAAAAGTTAAGTCTTGCACGTTGCGCCCTGTCCACTCAGAGTGCAATCCGTCCCTCTGTGCGGGCACAACAGTCTCTGATATCCCGTTGTTTGGCCTGCCTGAGTTTTCACATCCTCCGAATCATATTCTTGGCCGGACATTATCTAGCAGCAGCCTCAAGTCCCAGCATTGCTCTTATCCGCTCACCTCCTCTCCGCAGCTGGTCTGGCTGCAACTCGGAAGATGCCGACTGCATTTGATGACCGTCTCAGGGAGTGTATTTCCTTCATTGGCAATCATGTATCAGCAATAAAGCCAAATAGGAGTTTGAAGCAGCCGCCGGCCACTGCATCTACATGCGCAGCCGTTACCATAGCAAAACTACTGAGTCATGATTCAACAGCCAGCAGCGACTTGAGACATGAGATTTTTTATGACCGTTTAACCTAAATCACAATTTTTCCTTTAACCTTAAGTGCTTTTGTTGCAGGAGTCTGGATGCAAACCATGAACTCTTGTTTAACGGTCCTGCACTTTGTATTTGTAATTATGTTGTCACCACAATGTAATTATAAAAAAAACACACCAGCTTGTACACAAACTAATATAGAAGCATAATTTCTAGGAGACTAGGTTGCTTGCAAACGCATTTCCTCAGATTATACGAGGCACGGGTCAGAGACAGCAGCTCTGTCTCATTATTCACTGAGCAGCACATCTCAGAAACCTGTAAGGACCACTCAGCCACTTAAGCAAATAAAAGGTAGTGCTTTTCTGCACGATACAGAGGATACCAATTAAAGTGAGTCTGTGAGGCATGCCAATGCCACCTGTCCATCTCCAGAAAGTGGATGTTGGCTGCCTTGGGAACTATTTAAGTTAAGAAAAAAAATGTAGTATGCGTTCAACACCCAGACCGCATCCAGTGATCCACTTCACACACTTCTCCCAATGCACAGCACAGCAAAGTAACTGCAAAGACATGTGCGGGAGTGATTTGCGAGGTTACACATGTTGAGTTTGTCTTACTCGTAGTGCAGCTCAGTGAGAATTATTTTCATCTTAAGCGGGATGAAGGGGTATGTTGATAATGAAACAAATACCACATGTTGACAGCATCCTAATGCAAACAAAGACAGCTGGCGCGGAATTAGATCTGATCTCAGTCTTTATTTTAAAGCATACACAAGGTAGAGTGAAAAAGGTACAGCAGTGCCGCTGTTCATTCAACAGTCTGAAGTCATTTATTTAGTTTTGCAGATTTTCAAATGTGGATTTGGGTGGTTGAATTGGCAGTGGAGGCCAAGTATTAAGAATGTTTTAGTCAAAAGAAAACATTTTATGAGTTCTTTTTAGGAAGGCATTAAGGCAGACCCTCCTGCGTGCACCAAGTCAGCAAACTCAAGGACAGAAATTTCATGAGCTGTTTGTATCTACAATGTGAGCGGTTCCTCTTCTATGGAGGTCGCCATGTTGCGATGTTTCTACCCGCTCACTCTGCAGATACATAACACAACAGTTCTTATTTTCAGGTGATTAAACACTATTGAAAACAAAGCCTATTTATGATATGATTATCATATAACAGTTCTGCCATATTTTGCCAATCAAACCCCCCTAAATCTTCAAAACAGGCCCTGGTGGGTTTGGCAGGTTGGTGATCGTGAAAGCTGTCGATCAAACCCTGGTGTGGGACAAAGAACGAGACAGAGAGTGCTTGAACAGGAGGGTCTCGGTGCTTTTCTTTTAAAGATTTTTTTTTTTTGGGATATGTTTTGCCTTTACTGAATAGCGACAGGTGAAGAGGCAGACAGAAAACAGAGAAATAGAATAGTATGAAATGCCATGAGCTGGAAACAAACCAGCAACGATTGCGGTGTGCACTGTAACCATTTGGCTACCAGTGCACTCCACAGTATTTCTTGATACGGTGGTGATTTTAGCATGATTTCAAGGTCTAAACTATGCATTTAGGAACACTCACATCATGCATGTAACCATTTATTTCAACAAATGGAAATATAGTTATGCTTGGCGCTGATGGCTCCACTCTTAATTAGCTTCTCTGGATTAGCAAGGCAGCATGCTAAGCCAGAACAGGGAGCTCCATGCAAAACTCCCCGGGGTGTACAGGAGTGGGCCGAAGCAAGACATGAATATCATTTAACCTCTGAGCCATGTCAAGACTCTGAACTAGGGAGGTGGAGGGTGGGCTGGAGGAGGCAAAGCTTGGCAGCTGGGGGGCATATGAATTCCGTGTCCTTAATGATCTAAAGCGATGCTTCATTCAGCTGATGGTGAAATCTGTCCAGGGAGCAATCCTGTAATCGATCTGCATAAGCGGTGTGTAGTTATAGTTATGTAAATCCTTTAGTAACCACGGTAACAAATATGCGAGTCAGGTCACGGGGGCAAGATTTCCCCTGATTAATCAGATAATCAAAAGCAGTGGGAGCCGCAGGATTGTGTGCTTGTATTTTTATTCTGTGTACTTTGGCAGTTCAGTAAGTCCATCAGAAAGTGTGTAACAAGGATCCCACAGTTATACTGCCATGAATATACAAGTTGCCTTTCTTTCACGTTGTTTCTACGTGTTAGTCAGTAGTCATAACACGCAGTGTATTTTCAGTCCAATTACATTAATATTGTTTATAATCAGTCATTTGTTCATTAGAATACAGATGTCAGTCTGTATGAATTATTATTAAGGGGGGACTTAACATTTGGCAAAGGACGTTAACTGCCTTAGGCCCAAAGCTGCCAAGGGCTCCATAAAATGCCTTGCTGGTTATGAGTTTTACTTTTATTTATTTATTCTTACTTTTCCCTAATTATGTCTTTCTGAAAATATTATCAGAGGCCAACTCCTGTAAACAAACAGTTCGGCGTGGTGTATGAATTGTTGGAAAATTGAAGCTACCCTTACAATGCTGAGAAAAGGAGGATGCTAAAAGACAGTACCTTCCCCAGCCACAAACTGTTCACCGTGGTGCCGTCTGGCAAGAGATACAGAAGTGTCTGCTGCTGTAGCACCAGACCATGGAGTAGCTCCTTTCCTGAGGCTTCATGACTCCTCAATACATCCTTCCGACTCTCACAAGGGCGGGTCTTGCCATACCTGTGTTTGCCTTAGGCCCCAAAATGACTAAATCCACCCCTGTTCATGTTTACTCCTCTAGGACATCAGTTAAGACATTTAATCCTTTGTATTTTTTTAAGTTCAGTTTTATATAACGGTTCTGGTGAAATACTGTGCTGTTGTCATTTAGCCCAAATGCTTCTGCTGCTAACACAGTGTTACTGTATTTAGTCAGTGCCAGTAAGGTGACCTAGTGATGAAAGACCTTGAGATAATGGAAATGTTCCTGTTAGAGCCACAGGGGAAGTGCGGGTTACAGGCAGAAGTGCTGACTGCACGGAACAATGCAGCATCCAGGTGCATGCTGGGAGGGAGGGAGGGAGGCTCGGGAGGCACCTTTGAAGAGGACTCTGCCGCTTCCCTGAGGTAGAGAAGCCCTCGCTTTCAGGGAAGGACTGGGACCGGTTTAGAAACATTATTCTCAAGAGGAGCTTTTGTGATGTTCACCTGCTTTTGCTGCGGACGTTGTTTCAGATGACGGTGACGATGAGGGGGAGGAGAACTATTTGATCCGGAGATAAAGAGAAACTGATGATGCTGAAAAACAACATTGCAGATATTCCAGTTAGGGGGTTCTCTCTCTCTCTCTCTCTCTCTCTCTCTCTCTCTCTCTCTCTCTCTCTCTCTCTCTCTCTCCTTCTCATGTTTCATAAGCATGCGTACCCAGTGCAGAACTGCGTGCATAGCTAAATGAAACGCAGTTCTCCCTGCATGTCATTCTTAGCTTGAGCCAAAATGTGCAGAATCAAAACAAAGGGAGAAAGGAGTACTTGGCAGTGATACTACCTTACACTTACCTGCAGAATATCATGTATAGCAATGATTTATTCAATAATTTGATTCAAAATCATAAGAGTTTGTTTTGTTGTAAATTAGAAAGAAATTTCAAGTACATTAATTGGCATCAGTTGAACAGTTTACAAGTTTCTGTCTTTGAATTTGCAGAATATTGGGCACATAAATCAAAGAAGAGATTCAAGACGAAATGTCGTCCATCAACTTTGAATGAGTTTGAACACAGAGTCCTGACTGTTGCGTCCTGTCAGCTTGGCATGCGATCCGCCCGTCAGGTGCCACACCTTGATTTTTTAATAAGCATTAGCTGGGAGTCGCCTTAAGCCTCAGCTGCAGCGTGGTTCTTATCCGCTCTCCTCTCCTCCTGGGGTGGATCCCCAGCGGTGTGTTTGGCTGATCTGACTGCATGTCATAAAAGATGCTGACTGTATTGCTGATTGTCTCTCCTCTGCTCTTAAATGCAAACCCCACACTTCCTTCCTTCCAGACTGCATTTCTGTCATAGGTGATGCATGTTCCAGCAATAAAGCCAAACAAATAACAGTTTAAAAGTGAGAGTAGAGAAGTTTGAAGGTGCAGCCGTTGCCATAGAAATAAAGCAAGACATGATGATGAGCTGCTAAAGTGCCTCAAAAGTTTAGCAGCCACTTTGTTGGCCTGGTTGTGAAAAAAGCATGAAAGTACGGGAATAAAAATTCGAACACACCCTTTCAAACACCATGTGAATTTAGGAAGTTAAGATGCGCTGCTGCATTGTTATTATGCCAGAATTACAGAACAACCAGTGGAAATGCTGCTGTCTTTGCTGCTGTCTGTGTTGTTGGAATAAAACAGAACATCATATAAAACATCACAACATATTTAGCTTGTCATTTTACACGGGAGACTTCTGCGAGAAATGACTGAAACCCACAGACTCAATATCAGACAGTTAGAGTCCATTGTTCCCACAGTGGGAAGTTTACATACATTAATCAGCTGTAACTGAGCACATGATCAAATGTTAGTCTGTCTTTATAAAAAGTATGATCATGTTGAAAATATCACGCCGCAGTCAGTCCACATGAACGCTCTCTCACCTTCCCTCTCTAACTCACTCTCTCCGCCGCGAGTCTGCATCACACTTTTCTCATCAATGTCAATATGAAACTTTGACCAGTCCTGTCGATTGGCTCTCGTGTCTCTTGTCTAAAACATGAGGTGCCCGGGTCGCATTAGCAGCCTGCAAAAGACTGACCACCTACAAAAATAAATAAATAAATAATAATAATAACGATAATAAATATGCCTCTCTGGTCGGCCTGATTGGGGCTGTGCACTTTAGAGATGATTGGATCTTCAAGTGCTTAAAAAAACTGATTATGTGAACAGTGAGTATTCTTGTTTACTCACTTGGAGGAAAAAAAAGTGGTGGAGAGTCGTTCTGGTGCGCTCCAGCAAGAAACAGTTTTGGAAAAGCTGCGGGGTTTCCACCAGCACCCACAGGTCTGTGCTGGGCACAAACACAATGTAACAATTAAGACGCAATTTATAAGAAATCTAACGGTTGTTCAGGTTGACCTGACATTATCAGATGTAAAACACATCTGTTGGAAATGCGATTGTGATGGGTTGTTGGGTGGATTTCGTCTCTTCGAGCACAAGACCATACTGGCCTACTTTCAGCACTCCTCAGAACTGGATGGAGATGGAGTAGGCGTTGTTCACACAGAAGAGGAGGCTCTAAGAACCAGCGGTCCGCCTTCTTGCACCCATAAATTATCTATAGCTCTAATGAAAATGAAGCATATCATCATTAGTGTGCTGTGTGGGTGGAACAATTAAAAGGAGTGGAGATGAAATGGGCATATTAGCAGTGATGGACAAAGCTAATACATGCCTGCACGCACATCAACGTCGGGAGTGTTGTGATAATTTCCTTGTTTTGAACCTTTCACATGAGCACTGCAGCAGCTCAAGACCTGTGTGTTAATACTGAGAAATTCAAAGCCACTGGCACATGGCCCTTGGACAGTGTACACAACCCCAACAAGTCAATTAGAACGATTGAGAACGGCTTGTTAAATAATGCTCAGTAATTAATTAAATCTCTTTATTGATGATGTCTAAAAGGTTCGCGTTGCAGAGGAGGAGGTGCGCTAATCTATCTCTTAATCTTCTAATCTAATCAGAGAATGTAACTCGTTTATTTCTCTGGTGGAAAAAAAATATCGAGTCACAGGCTGGAGGGATTGCGGGGCTGTGCTCTAATTTAAGGCACTTGTCTGCTCTTATTTTGTCAGTCACAGTACGCCAGTAGATTCAAGGCAACGGGAGACAGTTTATTGGACGCAGCTTGTGCAGAGACACTTTCAGTGATCTCAGCTGATACAGAAATGATAGGTGTAGAAGGTCAGAGCGATGGCATTGGACTGTCATTGTACTGGGTTGTAGCAAAACACACTTCACAGATGGATCAATCATAAAAGCCTAAAGCGCAGATACTGTGTCTGAAATCACGTACTATGCACTATATACTCAAAATATGTTCACTGCTCAGTTCATATCACATCACGTCCTGATAGCCTCTTCACAGGTTACAGATGTGTATCTGTGGTAACCCATGCCAACGATGAGCTAATTTAAAAAAGCCATTATGTCCAACAAATTGAAACCGTCCTTACATTTAAAATGAAGCATTATTGATGTTACGCCAGAGCTTTCTTGTTTGCTGTCTGCCTTTGTTAATTATGTTCTTGTTGTTGCCATCAAGACAACAATGCATTGTGGGATATTTTTGCCAGCGTAGTGTCCAGTGCCTGCATACTGAAATATTTCCCTGGAAATTATATGCACCTCGCGTACTAATGGTTTCATAGTAAGGTTTTCAGACTTTTCCTCCAAAAATTCCTCCGTTTCCTTAATGCCCATCTTAACAATCATGCAGATAAGGAAAATAAGTCCAGTCCGGTGTCAATCAATGCCCTTTTCTTCAACCCTTTAGTGTTATGTTTTAGATGTGCTTTATTGATGTTGCCTAAACCTAACCAAGTAGTTTTAGTGCTAACTTGACTCCAGCCCTGCACATGCTAAACTAAAGCTAGAGTGATACCTACATTGTCATAGCTTGAAGTACATGGGCACTGACCAAGCTGCCATATTTGACAAGTTGGGAGTGAGACTGTGTTGATCAGTCACAGAATCAAAGACAGCAGAACGAGAACAGAGTCCTGAGTTGCCAAGAGAGACAATCAAAGCTTGAAAATTAGACTGAAATGCTACTTCGCCTTCAGAGTAGACGATCTGCTGAGTTGGCACAGCAACGTGGCCATAATGTCCAATAGCTGTTCTGGAAGTTTTGATTATATCACACAATCTTCTCCAGCAGAGGCAGTTTGCCCACTTGTTATGGAATTGTAAACGTCCAAATATCCAGTCATCTCATCCATGATGGCTTAAAAATTTTGATTAAGAGTTGATTCTTGACCAATATTTAAAAGCGACTAAGTACTGCACTTAACTACAATTTTGAGGTACTTGTGCTTAAGTGTTTCTATTTTC
Source organism: Lutjanus campechanus (assembly GCA_027495735.1). Classification (NCBI taxonomy): domain Eukaryota; kingdom Metazoa; phylum Chordata; class Actinopteri; order Lutjaniformes; family Lutjanidae; genus Lutjanus; species Lutjanus campechanus. Next base: position 17,885 of record JAJHUR010086610.1, read on the forward strand.
TATTACTTCACGCTTCTACTACACTACATCTTTGATTGCTGAAGACAAGTTCACAAGCTGGGTTAAATTGGCAAGCTTATGTATCAAGGAATCCAAATTAGCTCCAAAAAGGATGATTCCAATTAGTGAGTCCTTTACTGTAAGTATATTTTGATGCTAATACATTTGCTCTTTTATTTAGTTTAGTGTTGAGGTTGTACATTGCAACCTATTGAATACATCTTGCATCACCCTCCTCTTCCAAGCAAGGGACACTCGACTTGCTTTGTCCATTGGCCACTTTTACAAAATGACTGGAGGCCAGGGGCCAGTTAATAAACAAATGTTAATAATAACAGTGTTATTTGTCAATTAAAATGAACGAACATAAAAGTCCCATTATTCATCTTTCTTTGAAATTAACTATTTTAAAATTAACTGACTTATTACATTAACTCGGCATGAGGACTGACTTGATATATCAGATGTTTTACTGCATTGAATAACTGCACTTTAGTTGTAAATACGTTGGTAACATTTGAAGGAGTTTAAACAACATTAAACAGCTGGAACGTCTTCCATCATGCAGACAGACAACAGAACGATAGCATATATGAACGTTTTTTAGTATGAAATATACATTTTATGGGGACAGAATTATCATCATTTCTATGTAACTTTTGCTTCTCTGCAGCTACCAGCTAATGTCTGATCCTACTGCGCTTTGCACAGCCTGAAAGACCTTCCCACAAAGATCAGCCTTCTCTGTTACAAACAGCCTCATTTATCCCATCATACAAAACATGCGTCCTTCCTTCCTGGGAAAAAGAGTGTTGAATCAATTTATTTTCATTGTAAATTGTAAAATGATCAGAAGGCAACCTGGGACCAGATTTGGCCCAAGGGGTACTAGTTAAGTATTATGGATGTGAAGGAACCTACAGTGGATGCACAAACCATGAAAACCATGAAATGCCACATCTAGAGCCAGTGTTCGGTTTACTGTAGAAATTTGACAGTGCAACATTGCACCCTCTGTACATATAAAGGTCTCGTTTTAAGGGAATGAGAACCCAACAGTTCTTCAAATCAAGTATTTTCCTGACCATTATCATCAATAAAATGCTCACCACACTCCACGTAACACTTTCTCTCCCACTTTGCAAAATATGCAAGATCATGAAAGTAGAGATTCCATCAGCTCAGTGGGGAAATGCTGCTCTTGTCTGATTGAAGCCAACAGTTATTTGAAGTGTGCATAGACTCTCCACAGCCACATCAGTGTGTTGCACAAACTAATGTCCACAGAGGTATTCAGAGGAAAAACCACAGTTGACTAGTGACCCATTTGGATGTGCTCGCAGCCCCAACACCCACTCCTCCTCGAAAGGGAGCGTGTTTACCACTCACTGGCACTCATTAACAGCTATTGCACTGAGTGGTTGTTGTATTTAATGTTGTTGTCATGCAGCTCTAAATGAGCTCTTGTGTCATTAATCTTCCTTTCCCTTTGAGTCTTTCCCTCACAGGGTTTATTTGTTCTACCAGTATTAGTAAAAAATCTTCCACAGCTAAACCATATTCCTACCAAGTGATGTGATGGGACTTCATCAGTAAACAGTGGTCTAATCTAGAATAAATCCATGGCTTTGTTAACTGCTGTTATGATTGAGCTCTGATTTTATGATGTTTCTGTGAGTAAATTCTGAATAAGACAATGAAGAATTGTATATTTTGAAGTCATAGTTCAAACTCTAATTGTATTGATGGCTCAGTGTTTGGTTGTACCCTGGGACAGGCCCGTTCTCACTCCCAGCACGTCAAATACGGCAGCTTGGTCAGTTCCCCAAAGCTTCAAACTATGGCGCTGTACTATAGATACCCTGCTAGTGTCATTTCTGGGGGTGCCGTGTTGCGTAATGTTTTGATGTGCAAGAAAGTCCACATATGGAAGAGGTGGGGTGCATGATTGGTCAATTAAACTCAGGACCTTCACCCAGAAGACCGGGGTTTTTGTGCTGTGTGAAACCAAGGGTCAATGTTGACTTTTTTTCAAGATGTTACATAAGTGGCATAAATTATTTACACAAGTTTTGGAACATTAGGTTGCATACTTATGTAAGTACCTTGCCACCAAACCATGACCTTTTTCAAAACCTACCCATGTAGTTTTGTTGCTTAAACCTAACCAAATAGTTTTTGTGCCTGTCTTTTGAAAGTCTGCCACATTTGCGCTAACTTGACTGACTAACTTGAGTCCTGCATGTACAAAACTAACGTTAGAGGGTACCAGTGGAGTCAAAAGGTTTGCTCAGACTTGGATTCATTTCTCAAATCAGATCTTTAAGATAAGACTGTTATTTGCAAGTTATCATATCAGATGTCCAGACATTGCCAACGTATCTGCATGGGTTGCTGTGGTAACGATGTAGTTCGGTAACCATGTACGCTGGTGGGATTTCTAAAACAGAAAGACTAGAAATTCAAGTTTTGCCTGTAATGAAGCCTACCCCAAAAGTGCCTGCAGATCATTTATTCAGTGTCTGTTCACAGACTGTTGCTCTCTGTTTTCCTCCTTACTGCTCTGCCAGTAGCAGCATGGATTTGACGTTGTCGTATTGTGAGTGACGCAAAAGACGCTTTAATATCTGATTTGAGTGGCCAGAGCAACCAGACTGAGACCCATCTGTAGAAATCCGATCGGAGTCTCATTTCAAGCCACCTCCAAATGTGTCTCAGATCCGATTTGCAAAAGTCACATTTCTTGTGTTTTGGTCTCTGTCCAGACTAGCTGACATCAATCTGGATACAATCTGGATACCCCCCCCCCCCCCCCCCCCCCCCCCCAAAAGCCCAGATTTGGGTTGGCAGTCTGAACAAAGCCTCAGTTTAAAGAAACTGACCAAGCTGCCACATTTGATGAGTTGGGAAAGAGAACGTGCTGGGACTGCATGTGCCCAACAGAAGGCTGTCAGTCATCCTCGTACATGTGCTACAAGTGCTGGTAGAAGTGATGCTGATTCTGTTTTTTGTTCGTCAACAAGAAAACTAAAGTATCTGAGCAGTGAACCACAGATGTCATTTTTAATTAAACACGAGCCCCAGCAGTGGCTGGCGCTGAACCCTTACAGTTGAGCACATGCTACCATATTTACTGTCAGCATCTGCAGAACCGAGCGCTCGTGTTCTATCTTTAACAAGCTGGCTTTGAGCTTGACCAGCTGTGACATTTGGTGGAACCTAGGGACTGCAGACACAGCATTCAAGCATTACGCAATCTTAACTAAATAATTCAGTGTGTGCTATGCATATTACATTGTGCCCAGAGTTCCCACTTGGCTCCTATACTCTGCACTCCACTGGCTGAGCATCCTCCTCTGCCAGTGCATGGGCTTTTAGTTGGGCCAAAATTTGTTTCTCACTGTTTCTAACTCCGCACCTCCCTGTACTTATGAGACCGCAGCTAGTCTGAAGAAAATCAGACTGTTGATTGTACATGCAAACATGGGGTAGTTGCAGCTAACTGTTCATGTGTAATATCTGATGTATAAGTGGACAAGGCTGTATAACTAGACATCAAACATTCCTAAATGTAAAAATAAGACTTGGCTAGCACTACAGGCAAGTCTAAATTATCTTCCTGAGACCAGCCCTTGATTACACTGATTAAAGTATTCTACTAAGAAATTTGAAATGCATCTTGTTTGTTATTTACATGGTTAAAACTATGGCGACACCCAAACACTCCACCCATATGTGATTATTGAATGTATCTCATTCCAAAGCCATGAGCAATATTTAAACTTTTCGAGGAGGGCTTTCCAACAGATTTTGGAACCTGGTAGTGGGGATTTACAGCAATTCAGTCCAGTCCAGTATCCCTAGAAATTATATCCACATTAGACAACTCTACACCTGCATAATTGATGTCCAATGCCAACGTTCAGTGCCAATCCAGGATGTACTGTTCCCTTTATGTCACGTGGCAGAGAGTTAGACGTAGGGGAGTGGATGTGTCTGTGTCTGTTTTTTAACCTTAATCTTGTGTTAGTTGTCTTGTAATTTTGGTATTTTCAACCGGAACCGTATTTTGCCATGCTTTTTGTGTATGTGTGTGTGTGTATGTGTGTGACTAATGAGGACATCAATTTTTGAAATTCAGCCAGTACTGAACGAGACATCAAGCTCCAATGTAATCCTTATGGGCAATTGCACACAGTCAAAGTAAGTCTGCTGAAAGTGCTTGCTTTGGGACTGACAGACTCACCCCTAATTTACACCAGGCGCGGCTGCGCCACGGCACTCGGAGAGATACGCAGCCATTCTAGTCAATGCTCGTGTTCACACCAGATGCGGCAACGCATGTCAGCAGCGTTTTGGAACAGATGGCATAGACCTTTTTGTTAGACAGACCTTTTTGTTAAAGAGTAAGACACTTTAACCAGAAATAGCTGTTTTACTGCTTTGCCCAAACTCACCAGACTCCTTTTACAGAAATCATTGTAAACTTTGTCAAACTTCATTAAAACTTAACTTAAAATAAAATTCACAAAAACATCTTTATTTCAACCAAACAACCAGGGTTGGTGGCAATGGGAAGACAAGTAAACTCTTAATTCTCTGCAGAGGCAAAAAAACCCCCAGCTGTTTGTGATTCTAACTTGTAAACAAAAAGCTCTATCTCTGTATGGATCCTTTCCATTATGTTGTCAGTGAGTAAAAGAAGCACTTTTAGTGGACATGCTTTAACGGTGGGCAATTGCCCATAAGGATGACGCTGCAGCATGTGTCGCTGGCTGCCGGCTGCAGTGGTCTTTCTCAGTACTGGACCAATTTCAAAAATGTTGCCATTAGTCACTTGGATGCAAAAACATGGGAAAATAGAGCCCAGTTGAAAAATACCAAAGTTGCCCTTTATGTTACTTGTCATAACCATGATCTTTCCTTAAAATAATCCATGCTATCATTGCCACGCACAGATGCAGTAGCAATACATTTTAAAACACTGGCAATGGACACAAAACAATCATTGCCTGTATTTTAGGGTTTTGCAGAGTCACCCAGTAATGCTGTTCTTGTCTGGAGATAGGGATGTTCAGCTTCAGGGGCATTAACTTTGGGGGATAAGGTCTGGCTCACAGTTGGCGCTCCATTTCATCCCACAGGTGTTGGATGCATTTGAGGTCAGGGCTCTGTGTCGGCCAGTCTTCTTTCTTTCTTTCTTTCTTTCTTTCTTTCTTTCTTTCTTTCTTTATGGACTAGCTTTGGGCACAGGCAAACAGGAAATAGCCTTCTCCAAACTGTTGCCAGCAGGTTGGAAGCACATTAGTTTCTAAAACATCACCATTTCCCTTAATTAGAACTAACAAAACTAAGAAAACAGCCTCAAACCACAGGTACACAAAAGTTTGTGGACAAGAGTTTCCACTTTTTGCCACATGCATGTCAAACCTGCAAAGAATAAGAATAAATACTAATGAAGAAGGTGCAAAGACTGCTTTACAAACTGCACAAAAAGTCACCTTTCAGGCACAAGACTATTTGTATCACTCCATGGTGTCATTATTATTTCCTCTGGTGATCAAAAATACTGTAGGTGTTCGATTAAAAAAATGTGACATATTAGCACTGGCTGCTGTAGTTAGTACTGAATGCTGTTTTTTCCCATTGCTGCCTTCCGGCAGTGGGCAGAATTACTCTTTTATTTCATGACAGTTATGTTGGCAGCAGACTCTGGAACTGGGCAGTTAAAACCTAAATAAATCTGCTATTTTCAAAGGAAAATTACAATGTGTCTTGTGGCTCAGTAAGTTCAAACACTGGAAGGGAGATATCATTACCCAGGCCTCATTTATTTCTTCAAGGAGTCCTGTGTATGGCTGTTTACCGCTCGTATGGGAATAAATACTCACCTGGCAGAAAATTTCCAAGGACTATTAGTATTTGTGGTTGACAGTCTGTGTGAAATGGCATTTTTTTGTTCTTAAAGGCGCCCATATATTTCCCAGCATTTGATATTCTGTCGATGTGCTGTGAGCTTCTGTATCAGAAGCAATCATGCTGCTCAATTTCTGTGTCAAAAGTTTAGCAACCCTTTTTGTGGTTATGACAGGAGCTTGGTGACATTTCTCCCTCAGGCAGGATATATTAATATATTGTCATTATAACTACAGTATATCCACATGTGGCTGTCATGTGAATGATTTTTAATGAATGCAAAGTTGTCACTGTGTTCTGTGGGGTAATCAGATCTGTAAATCTGTAGATGTTATGAGAAGCTAAACTGTTCCTGCAGCTTACGACTGGTTCACTTAGGGTTTGCTCAGTCAGAAAGCAAAGGGAATTTTTACCTCATTCACACAAATTACCAACTGTACATTAGCTAGCTAAGCAGCTAGCATTGGTGCACCAGCTGCGTCTACTATAAAGAGTACGCTCTTGACCTGCTCCATATGAAAAGTGTCCTGAGATAACTTCTGTTTGATTTGAATCAGAACAGTTTGAACCAGAGCAACACACAAAGGAAATACAATGGACTTCATGCAGGAACACTGTCAAATTCTGATCTTTAACTTCTCTTACTTTTTCCTGTGAGGCTTGCTTGTACGAGCATTTCAAGTCAGGCTCACTAAACTCTCACAACTACACAAAATTGCTCATTTCAGCCTAATGAGCACCACCTGTTCATGAGGAGGTGCGTGTTTATGACATTTGAGCAACAGCATAATCAATGCACCAAAGACTGTTGTATCCTGTTCCGCTCCATTTGTCGGAAAAGCAGCAGAAATCAGCAGACAACAAGTCCACCAGTGTCGGTAAGAGTATTATAAAACAATACAGCTGCCATTGACGTTTTAAGTTGTAAGCTGCAACCACAAAGAGAGAATGTTTTGCCAAAGCAGAGACAAATATGAGAGGTGGAGAGTTGGACATGACAGTGAGGGTGATGTTACACTGTTGGACTCAACACAGGATGATACTGGACAGAGACCTGCATAAAGATCCTAAGGCAGCTGTCATTGGCAGACAGGATGATGATTATATGGTGAACAGAATATGAATATTGCATTAAGTTTGTCTTAGTTATATATTTTTCAGTTCATTTCTGTATCATGTTTAAAATCAAAACCTATGTAGATTAAGGCATTATGACTTGAACTGGAAAACTACATTTGCAATATCCTTCTAACTATGTCATTTAAAGTCTTCCGTACAAAATGTTAAGCATTTCAAAAGTATTAGAAATAAAAAATAATTTAATCCAAAGTCAAAAAATATCGTCACTTATGTTTTTGTACACTTTCCTGATCAAGGGTTCAACTTGGGTGTTGTTGTGCTTAGACATTTAGAGCCTGCTCTTACTCCCAAAAACGAACAAAATGTCCCCACCCCTCGGCGACTAATTCAGACACGGATGGTACCCGTTTGCAGCTGAAAGTGACACACCAAGCTTTACAGAATATAAATACCTTTGTATTTTGATAGACAAAAAACAAACTCTCAAATATCATATTGACAACTTTGTTGTCAAACTGAAACAAAAAAATGGTTTTCTGTATAGAAACTGAGTTAACTTCCTGATATTTTGTAGGAAGAGGATTATTGAAGCTGTTTTTCTGTCTATTTTGGATTATGGAGATGTGATTTACAGGCATATCTCTGCCTCGGCTGTCACGCCTCTGGATGCTGTCTATGACTCCACACTCGGGTTTATTACTGGCGATGGTTACAACACTCACCACTGCATTTTATATAATAAAGTTGGATGGTCTTCTCTGTCTTAGAGGCAGAACAAGCCTATGTACCTGTTTATTTACAAAGCCATCGCTGGGAAATTGTCGCCACATGTTTCATCTATGTTAGTTTGGTCATCTGGATCTTATCAAACTCGATCCAGAGACTGGCTTTCCCCACAAGTCCACAGACGTTTTACTGAATTGGGAAGATCTGCTTTTGCCTAAAGAAGTTAGACACTGTGTACTATTGTGCTTTGTGCTTTATTACTGGCTGTGGTTATCGCATACACCACTGTACTCTATGTGGCACTGCTAAATGGCCATCTCTGTGTGCTCACAGGCTCTTGCACTGGTTGGTTTTATACAGCAAATCTATTCTTGGCCTGGTTCCTTCTTATCTGTCTGCATACATGTGTAGAAACCAAAATCAATATGGACTTCGCTCTAATAATATTCTACAAATGCTAGTTCAGAGAGTGAGAGCAGAACTCAGCAAAAAAAGCGTTTAAATATACTGCTCCTTCGTCCTGGAATAATATACAGAAGGATCTGAAATTGGCGGAGCTGATCACTGTTCAAGGGAATTCAAGTCGATTTTAAAGGAAAATAGCTTCCGTGGTCAATGCGACTGTTCCTAAATTTTTACCCTAAATCATTTTAGAAATTGCACACACATCATATTTGTTTTTGTCCCTGACCTTGTATTCCATGTTAAATGGACTTGAAACAGAGAATTTTTAATCTCAACGAGGCTTTTACCTAGTTAAATAAAGGATAAAAAAAAAAAGAAAAAAAGTTGTTTGTGTGCCACGGCCATCTGGAACTCTTTACAAAACACCCTAGAAATCAATATTCTGGTGTCGTGTGAATTCAAATCCATGATCAATAACAGCACTGCCTCTGTTTGTACCTGTTTTACTTGAAATGTTTTTAGTATTTGTATCTTGTATTTTTATGAACAATCATTTGTGGTTTTAATTGCTTCCTTCACCTTGTATCTTTTATTCTTTTTATCTTGTGTTTATGTATAGTATCTTTTAAACCACTGACTACTCGACATCATTGTAACTGGAACTGAGGGCCAACCCTCCATGATTTTTGAGTTTAAATTAAGGTTATTATTATTATTTTTCAAGTGACTTCAATGTAAACTCCCCCGTGGTAGAGTTTTGTGTTGGAGTTGCTTCTTTGATTTTTGTAGTCATGGTAACCTCAAACATGGTTTTATCCTAAACATAACCAGGGACATTTTGTGCTTAAACCTAACCCAACCGCAATCCTTTCACAGAATTAATTATGTTATATATATACAGTATATATATATATATATATATATTTTTTTTTTTTACCAAACCTCTCCGCTCCTGCTGAGTCTGAGCTAACTCAGCAATGTAGACCTAAAGCTGTTATATATCGCTCCAGATTCCTTTGACAAAAACAGTAATTTTACATGATAGAACAAGAACAAGGAGTAGCTGGACTACTGCTGCTTGTAGTTCAGATCCGATGTATGAACATTTATTTTCACCGAATGCTTAATGAGTCACTCATCTTTGATATCACATATACATTTTTTACTATTTCCAGCCAGATTTCCACAGGCTTTGGTCAAATATGTGTATTTTGCTCGTAAAGACTGGCAGACTGTCTGCATGTGACTCATACAACAGGTCTGGACCAGGAGAAAATTGGTGAATGTTGCAAATTTTCTTTAATCCCCTCTAAATGACACTTAAGAATGAATGAGGCCTAAAATAGTGCTTATTTGGTGGTTGTGCACCTCTCACACAAGAATCCCTCCTTCCCTTTCATGACTCACTGTTCTTTTCAACACATAACTGTAAAGAGTGCAGAGAGCCCTCCAGGCAGAGCTGAATTCATTGATCAACGCAGTATTTTTTGATTCAACCCGGTTTCTATCTGAAACACCATTTTGGTCACAAAATGACATAGCGTCAAAGAAGATAACAGAATAACCACTTCTGATGGTATGATCTTAAATCGACCTTTACAGTTCAGGAAAATATCTCGCGTGCATCATTAGTAGTCTCAGAATAACAAACACAGAAGCTGCAGTGGTTGCGTGTTGCGTGTACAGTGACCATTACTTAATCCGCGAGTGCACCTTGGTTGCAGAGTTAAGTGTGGTAGAAAAAAGCCGAGGCATTTCATTATTCATCGGGTTACAGACGTAGGGCATTACTTATACATTAGAGTCTTAGCTTGTTCTTTTTCAGCTACGAACATTTCATTATTTAAAGAGACAAGTGCAGAGTAGTGCAGGGAGCTATGGTAATGTTTTAAAGATCACAGGAATGAGTTCCTTTTTATCAGCTCTAAATATTCATCTCTCTCTCATAGGCATCCACTGATTTGAGGTTTAACACTGGCGGACATCAAATAAAAATTATTTTGATATTTTAAAAA